>WOAB01000222.1:0-177500 GCA_027886185.1 Rheum nobile
AAGTATCGTTTTGTACATAATTAATATACCCCTCGAGCGAGAAGTACAATGTGGAACCCGCCCGGTCTCTTGTCTAAAGTAAGTCCCCCTCCAATTTGGATTTGCATTATGCGGTGAGGTTGGTCGATGACCTAAATATTCAATGAGACGTTTTCAAAACATTGTGTGATAAATATAATGTTCCCAAACAATTCATTAATTTCCCATAAGACTCATTTTCGTTGCGTCTTCTCTTGATCATCATATCTTTTTCTTTCATTTCAGTAGAGTCTGTAGTCATATACCGTTACCGAGTTTTATTTGAGAAACAAGGTAGTGACTATATACGACTACAAGAATCACTCTGTTTGAGCCCTTGTTTAGTCTTTCATTAGACTAACCAACATTTATTTTTCCTTGCATGGTTGGCTGGTTTCATCCGTCCTATACGGCACATCAGGTACATCTTCCCAAGTTGAAGATGCGGAAGACGACGTTGAAGGCAACTGTGTTTTCTTTTTGGTATTTTGACATTTGTTTTGAATAAGGTTGAGATCTTGTTTTGGAGTTTGTTATTTTATAAGTCTTCCGCTGATACTTTGATGTACTATTGGATTGCCATCTTTAGCAACGTCGTTTGTGAGAAAATTTTGGATTTAATATATATTATTTGTATTAATTTGTATTTGCGATCAATATTGTAAAGCCATGGGTGATTTTGGATATGTGATCCGAGGTCATTGGCGGTAATATTCCTAAGGTAATTTAGGGGTATTACATATGCGTTACTATAAATATTTTTTAAAAACTCAGTTTACTCTTTATGCTCTACTATAGAGCATAAAGAGACCCGGTTTTTTAAATCGAGTATTTCCCTTATACGCTACGAGGTAGTGCATAAGAGACCGAGTATTTTTATCAAACCTAACCGGGTTTATTGAAAATACCTGGTTCACCTTATGCTTTACGAGGTAGCGTATAAGAAAGCGCTATATAGTAGCGCACATACCTCTTCTTCTTCCCTAAATTTCCAAATCCCATAAGTCTCAAACCTTGCACATTATTCTATGAGATCATAAACCATAACCCTAAAATCCTTAACCCTAAAAACCCCGCTAAATCCCTCTCACAACCCTTATGCTAAACAGTGTGGCGCATAAAGGGTTATAGTAGAGCATAAAGGCCGTGAGAAGGATTTGATGGGGTTTTAGGGTATAGAGTTAAGGGTTTTAGGGTTTGGGATTTAGGGTCTCATAGATTATAGTGCAAGGTTTGAGATTTATGAATTTAATCCGGATAAAAGACATCCAAGAGCTAGATATGGCCCCAATGTTAGAAGTATTCACATCGTCACTCTTGTCATGATTGATGTTGTTTCACATTCAAATAAGAGAGATCTGCATGTTACTTCTGAAAAAGGTGGAGACTTTCAAGTGCCAAATCCACAAAAATGATGATCCAGATGACTTCATATTATATGCTCAGAGGCCCAAAGTGGTATGCAATCTCATTAATGTGTTGTTCGTTTTAGACTGTTGAATGAATTTGTGCATACACCCTTTATGCGCCACTATCTATTTTTTATTTTAATCTCTGAAGCGATAAATCTTATACAATGTATTGTAATGTATAAACCCTAAACCCTAGAAATCTCCTTTGATTTCCTCCTTATAGCTCTTATGCGCTACAATATAGCGCATTAAGGTTATTTGGGAAAACCTTTATATGCTACGACGTAGAGCATAAAAGTTGTGAGGAAACCCTTTATGCTCTACGACATAGACCATAAAATCCTTTAAAAGTTGAATCTTTCTTTTATGCACTACATAGTAGCGCATAAAAATTGGTTTGGTGTCAACCTTTTTCTAAAAATAAAATAAGCAATAATTTTTTTTATATGAACCGGTTTTTATGCAGTGGCATATAAAACCTGGTTCAATTTTGAACGCCACCTCCAAGCGTCCAAAATACGATGCGGGGCATAAAAAATCCGGTGCGAAACTCAATTGCCAAAAACTAGTGACAAAGGACAACCAACTTTCCAAAAAATAATCATGCAAGTCTCTATCACCCTTAATCAAAACATATTACAATTTAATATGTCTACTGATGAAACACTTACTCATGATTACGCTATTGGTCACATGTTTTTGTGGCAAGCCCCTGATAATGATTTTTCTATTCTAGTATATGGCACTGGTGAAATTTGAATTTACATGATGTACCATTTAATCATGTACTAGAACTGGACTATCTGTTGGACTTGTATGAGATTTTGCTTTATAACCTTGTCTCTAATTACGAACAAAATGAATTTTCTTGAACTATGTTTCTTGCCTGGTCTTATATTAAATTTGTCTCTTCGTTGTAGTTGTGCTTTTCAGCTAGACTCTCTCTGTTATTTATGAATTCAACCATAATGACACTAATCACAAGCAAACCGGTGAACGGAGTGGATATTGGAACATGATTCACGTGACTCATTGCTCCTCAAATTGTACTCTTATAATTGATCCAGTGCTCATTTATGTTATATGCAACAGATTTAGATTATAAACCTTATATTTTATACCATACTGTTATAACGACCTGAATGTGTTTACTATTGACAAAATCTTATTCGTAACCGACTCTTTTTTCTTGTGTTATGAGCGGGTTTTTCTCTATGTTGGGATGTAAACAGATCGTACAAAACTTCTCATATGATGTGTTGTCCTTCTGAAACTATTTTTTACTTATATGAGAAACAAGTCCTCCCTGAACTTGTAGATGCATCTCTACAATCACAAAGAAACATTAAATTGAAATAGAGTATACAAATGAGAGAAAATGTATGACCAAAACTTACCCCTCAAAATTTTGTTTTTATGAAGATTTGTTCATAGAATTGTATGGGTATTGGAAGAAAAAACATATGGATTGACATTGAATTATTCTGCAAAATTGAAAAAAATCAACTTATTGCACTATTTGAAACTCATACAGATAAACAAACTCTGGAACGAACTTGGAAAAAAACTTATTTGGATCAATTTTTCTTTTCTCTGCTATTGGATATTCTGGAGGTTTATGTGTTATGTCGAAAATATACCAACTGACAATGAACTCCTTGAATTGGAAAGTATCAATGCAAAATTCATAAGTTTGAGATACTAAAACATGACTACAAATACTAAATTAACACTAACTTGATTATGCTCCACCAACTGAATCCACAAAAAGTGTATTTTGGGATGAAATGATCCTATTTATTAAAATCAGCCCTCTTTCTTTGTATTATGTTGAGAGATTTAAATCAAATTCAATGCTCTCTGGAAAAAGTCGAGGGACAAACTTGAAATAACAACAGTTGTAACAGACTAATAATTTGAAAATGTGTGAACTACTAGATATCCCTACCCATGGAAATGAATTTACATGGAGGAAAAATAAAACAGAGATAGATAACATGTATGAAAATTGGATTGAATTCTAGTCCATAACCAAATCTTACATTGATATTCAGACATAAAAAAAAAAAAAAACATTGATTCACAAGCTCTACTCATTGCGTAATTTTAGTTGAGCTAACTACAACAACACCGCAATAAGCCACCCTTTAAAAAAAATATATAACAATTGGATGACAAGGAAGGACTTCAAAAATGTGGTGAAACATGCGTGAAGGACCCCAAACCATGGCTCTAGAATGTATGACTTTGTCATAAAAAACACAACTTTTGAAACGTCAGGCTAAGCAATGAAACAAAAATACTTTTGGCAACTTATTTAAACAACTCCACAAGATTTAAGAAGAACTCACTGAGATACAAAAGATCATATGTAACAATGCGAATAGAAGTCTGATAGAAAAACAACTAAGAGTAATTAAAAAAAAGGAATAACTTTTAAGCTTTTAAAAAATATTTTGGAATCAAAGAGCAAAAACAAAGCATATTAAATTTAATGACACAAATGTCAGCTATGTTTGCATAATAGCACTGGTAAATGAAATAGGAGAATTATTAAAGAAATCAGAACACTTGAAGGAACGAACATCATTGGAGAAGAAAATATCAGAAATGAAATTCGTAACGACTTTATTAAAAGATTCAAAGCTCCCCTACTAATGAGAATATCCTACAAAAACATTTTGATATTACACAAATAAAAATAACAGGCCAAGATAATCTAAACCTCACGAAAGCATTGACAAATGAAGAAATAAAAATCACAGTCTTTGCAATCGGGCAAGTTAAATCTCCAGGACCTGATGGAATGACAACTGAATTGTGTCAAAAATATTGACCCAAGTTATAATTAGATTTTTCTTATCTGGGAAAATCTTAAAACAGGCCAACCACACTTTCCTTACGCTAATACCAAAATATGATAACCCAAACTTAACGAACAATTATCGACCAATAAGTCTCTGCTCCACAAAAACAAATTTTATCTAAATACTTACAAAGAGATTGAAAAAACAATGGAAAAATTGATCCACGCCCTACAAGGGACATTTGTGGCAAATCTAGCAATCCAAAACAATATCTTAATTGCTCATGAAATTTTCCACTCTTTTAAATCAAGATAGAGAATTGAAGGATATATTGCTATTAAACTCGATATGGAAAAGGCATATGACCGGATTGAATGAAAATTTATTCTAGACATCTTGAAACAAATCAAATTCTGTGATAAATTTGAAGCTGGATTAGAGAGTGCATCTCAACTGTTTCATTTTCAGTTTAGTTAACAATGGACCAATAGAAATCTTCAAACCTGAAAGAGGACTTCACCAAGGAGATCCTTTGTCTCCATTCCTGTTTATCCTTGGAGCAGAAATCAGGACCATGAGATTAAACAATCAATGGAAAGGAACAAAAAACCAATTGGATTCGAACTGACGCAAAGAGGAACAAGGATCCCCTTCTTAGCATTTGCTGATGACATCGTGATATTTTCAACAACAAACCATGAGAACCGTAGAGAAATAAACCAAATAATCAATGAATATTTTATCAAGACAAAAGGTTAATTTTCATAAGTCGGCATTCAAGGTACTCGATCAAAAGGTTTCAAACACGAAAAAACTAGAGATCCTAGGTATTCTCACCATTACAGATATGACATCTCTCGAAAACACCTTGGCTGCTCAACAATAAATGGAAGGGTCAATTCACAAACCTTTGAGGAAGTAATAGTCAAGACAAGGAACCAACTGACTAAATGAAAGGAAACTCTTTATCATAAGCAGAGAGAACAACTCTAATAAATCTATCTTGCAACAAGACCTAATTTTATTATGCAAAGTTTTATACTACCAACAACAACTCATAATGAACTAGATAGAATCAACATGGACTTCTTCTGGATCAAAGACCAACCACACAAACCACTAATCAAATGGAATAAAATGCGTCAGCCAACCAAACTTAGCGGACTGGGATTCATGAAATCAAAGGACATGAACCATGCATTACAATTAAACTTGTATGGAAAATCTTAGCATAATTGAATAACATTTGGGTTAAAATAGTAACAGAAAAATACGATAAGAACCAACATGTTCTAAAATATGAAATAAAGGAAGTTGTTCGTGGCGGTGGAATAAAATGATGGACATTAGACAAGAATTTGAAAAATGACTTATCTGGCAAGTTGGTGATGGAAGGACAATTTGATTCTAGAAGGATAGATGGACCTCGTAAAAACCACTAAATACAACATTGAACATTCCATCTGGGACATAACCTAACATTTTGGTTGAAGAATTCATTGATGGGCACAAGAATGGAACATTCAGAAACTGCGACAACTATTACCTTATAAAGTCGTAAACGTAATTGGTAACATCCAGATCCTAGTTAACCGAATAACAAACCAACTATATAGGAAGACCAGAAAAATGATTGGTTTTCAACAAAATAAGCAATGCAATTAATCAATAAAATATGACTTACACGACATATGTTTCCGCATGGGTTTGAAAATTGGATTCTTATCCAAAAGTCAAAAAACTTCTTGTGCAAAATAATTAAAAATGGATGACCAACATAGCAATCCCTTCTGGTTGTATCTCTTGTAGCTCTCAACTTGAAGATACAGAGCACCTTCTGCTAAAATGCAAACACACTCTATAGTCAATCAAGAAAATCAATGCCGATACAAGGAACTATATCAGAAATTTAAACACCAATAATCAAAATATTGAAGAAATTCTAGATGAAATTAGACAAAAGTTAACAAGCTCACATTTTGAAGAAATGTCAACTACTTGGTGGAGTATTTGGTATCTTATGAATTAGAAAACATTCTCACATATTAACCATACACCTACAATGATAAAGGACCTTATCAAATTCACTCAAAATATTACATCTGAATGAAATAAAACAAAAATGTGGAATGTCGATTGCACTTGCCAGAAAAATAAAAGAAGATAATAAAAAGATAAATGAAAAACTAGAAGAAAAAAACTTAAGATGGAAAAAAACAGCAGATAGAGTAATAAAAATTAATGGCAATGGATCATGCAAAACTAATGACGATTCAACGATTGGATTTATATTTCGAAATGACAAGGCAAATCCAATATTAATCATGGCAGAAAGGAAGGGAAATCAACTGTACTCATACCAAAGCGCTAGATATGCGGAACACACTCATTATGAAATACCCCAAATGTTATAAAAATGGCAAAATGGTAAATAAAATTTTTGGATCTCTTAAAATCAGATTGGGGAAGAAAAATCAGAAAAAAGGGGAAAGTGGATCTGGAATTTGGGGCATAAAACCCTTTTGGTCTTCTTGTTCAAAGGTGGTCGTTGCCTTCTTCTTCCCGTGAACTGTTCGTTCTCCGCCGATGGGCACCACCTCCGAATCCTGCCGGTCACCACCTTCCTCCTTGGTTCGGGTCGCGACGAGCTGGTGCGAGCCGCGGAGAATGGTTGAGCGAGACCGTTGTCGCCGCTGTGCGTTCCGGCGAAGAGGAGCCGCGAGTCGCTGCTGCTGTTCGTGGCTATGCTGGTTCACCGGTGCGTGAAGCCACGGTGGAGCTGCTGAGTCGAGCCACCGAAGAGGCGAGCCGAACCTCTGTTGAACCGCGACGAGCTGCTGCACAGATCCGGATCCGCTGCTGTCCACTGCTGTGCTGTTGCCCCGTCTGCGACGTCTCAGGAGAATGATAATAACTGTTTGCTCACTCATTATTTTGGTCTGAAATTTTGAGGAAGTAAACTAGACTCGTATATCTAACTCCTCGAGTTGGAATCATCGCATTTGGAGTCCTGAGCAGGGAGAACGAATTTTTACAAGTCGGAGCCGCTGTTGGTGTTCTGCTGCGTGTTGTTGCTGTTGTGCTGCTGTCCGCTGTGTTGCGCTGGTGTGGCTGCTGAGTTCCGGCGTCGAGAAGCCTCCCCGGTGACTACCGTTGGTTGTCGACAAGGTAAGCTTATGGGTTAATTTCGAATTGATGTTGAATTGTTCTTCGTGGACAGTGGAAGAGGAAAGTGTGTGACCGTATTGTTGAATTTGAGCTTTGGTTGAATTGTGTGGGGTTTGTTTGATTGGAATTTTTTAGGAATGATTTAGGGTTTGATTTGGGGTTTAATTTGTTGGGTTCATTTGAATTGCGCAGGCATAAATTGACTAAGATAGGGTGTGATTGACCTAATTGATTAAGGGTTTGATTTTAGGGTTTTGAATTGGGGTTTTATTTGGTTGTGGATTGGATGAGTAATTAATGCCAGAGATTTGCTCGGATTGATTTCGCAGGTTCGTTCGGATTGACTGGAGATCTCTGAGGTCGTTGTGGTTCGACTTGAGGCAAGAGGATCCTTGCTAACTTATATGTTTTTATAAACTGATTATGTTTAATTTTACCGTTGCTTGAGCTATTATTTTAATTGGTTTGTTTGACTATATAATGGCTTGGATGAGATGTGTGATGGGTGTGATAATGTGTTGGATTGAATGTGTGTGTGTGTGTGTTGGATCGTGTGTATGTGTTGGATTGAATGTGTGTGTGTGTGTTGGATCGTGTGTATGTGTTGGATTGAATGTGTGTGTGTGTGTTAGATCGTGTGTGTGTGTTGTTGGTTGAATTGTGTGTGTGTGTGCATGTGTTGGATCGTGTGTGTGCGTGTGTTGGATTGAATGTGTGTGTGTGTTGGATTGAGTTGTGTGTGTATGTGTTGGATTGAGTTTGTGTGTGTGTTTGAATTGTGTGTGTGTATGTGATTATGTGATATTTGATTGGTTGTCATATGAAGTGTTTGAATTGGTGTCGGTGTAGTGGTGGAATGTTGTTGGTTGGTGAAAGTCCTTATATTTAGGGCCTCGTGGGTATGAACCCCCGAAGGTCGAAGGGTCAGGTGATGATAGTCTCACCAAACCGCATAGGGTGCACGCCTACGTCGTTAAGGGCCAAGGGTTGGATGGTGAAGTCTCATCCGGAAAGTGTGTGTTGATTGTCTCACCCGGTGATGTGGTGGTGGAGACGGAGGTTGGATTGGAGGTGTTGGTGGTTGTGTGTGTTGATGTCTCACCCGGTGATGTGGTGGTGGAGACGGAGGTTGGATGTGTTTGTGGTTGTGTGTGTTGGTTATGTGTTGAATTTGGTTGATGATTCTCCTTGAAAGGCAAGTTCCCAACATTTCCCATCTTCGGGTCTTCGGATGCAAATTCTTTGTGCACATAATGGAAAAGATCCATTGGGAAATTTGATCCCATAAGAGATGAAGGGATATTCCTTGGCTATGTCAGCAACAGCAAGGCTTACAAAGTGTACAACCTTCGTACACAAAAGATTGAGGAAAGTGTTTATGTTGTATTCAATGAATCTGTTTCTCTAACATGCCACAGGTACCCTCTAGTTCTCCTCCTGCTGATGATGACCCCGATGAATCCTTCCCCTCATCTACTCCTGAGTTCTCTCTCAACCTGTCTGGCGACTCTGTTGGGAACTCCCCCAATTCTAAAGAGCAATCCTCTTATGCTTCTCCGAATCCTGATCAGAAAAATGATACTCCATCCACTGAGAGTCCTCAAGACATCGGAACGCCTGTTCAAGATCCCAATCCTAGGGAACCCGTCTCCTTCGATGCTCCTGCTTCCAGTTCCCATGCTGAAGGGAACCTTGATGATCATGCCACAGGGAACTCTGATGATCATTCTGTAGGGAACCCTGATGTCACACATCTTGTTGTGACCAATGACTCAATTCATGTTCCCAACTACAAGTACAAAGGATCTCATCCCGTGGATCTAATCATAACTCCATATCACAAACCAGGTCTGTCCACTAGATCCTCTCTAAATAACTTTTGTGCTTTCAATGCCTTCTTATCTCTTGTAGAGCCCAAGAACTACAAAGAAGCACTCACTGACCCAGACTAGATTCATGCAATGCAAGAGGAATTACATCAATTTGATCGTAACAAAGTCTGGCGCTTAGTTCCCTATCCTCCCAACAGAACCATCATAGGAACTAAGTCAAAACTGCCTTCCTAAATGGAATTCTTCAAGAGGAAGTGTATGTCAAGCAGCCCCCTGGATTTGAGGACAGAGAACATCCTGACTACGTCTACTTCCTAGACAAAGCTCTCTATGGGCTAAAGCAGGCTCCCCGTGCATGGTATGACCGTCTTGCTCAGTTCCTGTTATCCAATGGATACAAAAGAGGTTTGATTGATAAAACTCTTTTCTTACTGGAAGTTAAGGATGATATCTTGGTTTTTCAAGTATATGTCGACGACATTATCTTTGGTTCCACTAACCTCTCTCTTGTAGAAAAGTTCAAGAACTTAATGAGCAGTGAATTCGAGATGAGCATAATTGGGGAACTGACCTTCTTCCTAGGTCTTCAAGTGAATCAACTCTCAAAGGGAACTCAGATCCATCAACAGAAGTATGTGAAGGAACTACTTCGAAAATTCAAAATGGACACTTGCAAACACTTTGCCACTCTCATTTCCCCAACAACCAAGCTGACGCTGGAAGAGTCTGATCCCAAGGCTGATCAATCATTATACAGGCAAATGATTGGTTCCCTTCTCTACCTAACCGCTAGTAGACCAGATATTATGTACTCTGTGTGTCTTTGTGCTCGTTTCCAGGCTGACCCTCGCTCTAAGCACATGGCCGTTGTGAAAAGAATTCTCCGTTATCTGAAGGGAACTGACAATCTCTGTCTTTGGTACCCCAAACATTGTGACTTCGAGCTCCTCTCCTACACGGATGATGACTATGCTGGATTCCTCCAGAACAGAAAAAGAACATCTGGAATGGCTCAGTTCCTTGGTCCCTGCCTGGTCTCATGGGGCTCCAAGAAGCAAACCTCCATATCTCTCTCCACCACTGAGTCCGAATACATTGCTGTTGCTGCTTGCTGTGCTCAACTCCTCTGGCTCAAACAACAACTCGCAGACTTTGGTAAATCTTATGGCCCTCTCAAAATTCTTTGTGATAATACTAGTGCCATTAGCATCTCTAAGAATCTTGTATTTCATTCCAAGTCTAAGCATATTGACATAAGGCACCACTTTTTGAGAGATAACGTGGAAAAAGGGATCATTATTATGGAACATTGTCGTACTGAGGAACAAATTGCTGATATATTCACAAAAGCCCTTAATCGAGAACCTTATGAGTACTTTAGACTCCTTCTTGGAATGATTTCCATAGCTTAGCGGTTCTGAGTTCCCTTGCCTATTTCCCTGGTATTGACTAGTTATGTGACTTATTATTTTCTTTGGTAACTAGTTGGGAACTGTGTTTACTGCTTTTCTTGTCCATCTCTGCCTTCATGTGTTTATTGTTATGATATTAGTTGGACATTCTTCTCGCATTCATGCGTTGTGTGAATATCTTGATTGCATTTCTTTCAACAATATATAATCAATCTGATCTCTGAACCCACATTATAAGCCGAAAGGATGATTGATTATAAGTTGTCCCTAACTTGGCTTCCCTAGTAGTTCCCTATGAACCTTCTTCTGATTAGTCCACAACTAGGAACTTACTAGTTTAGCGTCAAAATTGCCTTCCTGCTATTTATATGCTTTTGGATGTGTACTTTTCATGATTTAAATACCCACTACATATATGCATCCAAAGCCTTCCCTAGCCAGGTACTTCTAAGAACTAAGGGAACTGAAAAGGTCGTTGCTTGTGTGCTTTCTCTGTCGCCGTCTCAGATATTGTGCCTCCTTCCTTTACTGTGTTCAGAGATAATCATGATGAAACCCTGTAAATTCTGTCCGATTGTGAACGTTGAGGATGTGATGTGATTCTGATCTGTTGCCTTAAAAAAAATGGAACTGAACTGCTGGATCATTATCCTTCATATGCAAGCTTGCCACTCTCATCCCTCGCACTCTCTGCCTTACCCCTCAATCATCAAAGCCCTGCTGACAACACTTGGTGTGTACCCGGAGTCCCCCTCTAAAGACGATGTATCAGCACTAAATGGATATGGCTTACATCAACCGTCTCAGGGTTAATGAGGAAAAGAAAGTTAAGCCTAAGAGGACTCGTGTTGCCACTGACCCATCTGCGCATGAGACCTCCGACCTCCAGATTGTCACTGTTGCCATCTCTGCTGAGCTCAAGGAACTCACTGCTGGCGTGAAGGAACTGACTGCTACCTTCAACTCTCTTGCGGCTGCATTGATTGCCAAGCTGCCTCCCAGTTCCTCTTCAATTCCCTATGTTGTCTATGGCTTAGTCTCCCTAGGAACTCCCCTGCTCACTAGCTGCCCTGCTTTGTTGGTTTTTTTTATCTCTTCGTGATCTTGTTTGTTTGCTCTTCGTGTGTTTGCTAGCCGCTTTGTGCATCTTTTGTTATAATTAATGAATATCTGTTTGCTCAGTTGCGACTTGCCATTTGCTTTGAACTTGTTCCTCTCTGGGTTACCATTTGAAACTAATTTATCTTTTCGATGATGTCAAAAGGGGGAATAGACTTTGGAATCTTGGAACCAATAGGACTGGTGTATTTCTAAGGGGGAACTAAGTACTGTGTTCAAAAATTAAGGGGGAACTATGAAGCATTTATCCTAGTATCTCTACTTCCTTAATATGTCAATTAACTTGCCTATTGGTTTTGTGCTTATTACTGGTATTAGTTTGTCATCATCAAAAAGGGGGGATTGTTGGAATGGAACTCTTTGGAACGTCAGTTCCCATGGAGTTCCCTTTCTCCGTTTCTCTTGTTTTGACGATGACAAACACTTAAACTTAACTGGCTATTCTAGTGTTTAATCTACAGCTGAAAAGATAAGGGAACCAAGTCCAAAGTGAGCGAAAATCAAGATCAAGGGAACTGGATGGAACCACATCGCATCAGCGTATCTGAGGAAATCTCACAGAATCTCTGAGAAGATTTACTTGCCAAATCTGGACGCCTCCAAACGAAGTTCTTAGGCGTCTTTACACATAGAGTATCTTTATATGATTGTGTAAATTAGGATTCGGTTTAGAGGATATTTTGTATCTTATTATTGGTAAGATATAAAATATGTCATCTTGGTTTTATGGAATAAAATCGTTCAAAGAATATCTCGTCCGAGATCTTTCCTTGACAATTTTATTGTATAAATACTCGATGATACTAGGGTTTCATTTATGCATCTTCACGAGCTTTAGAGTGCATCAAAAAGAAGAAACAGAAAGAAGAAGTGTTCGAGTTGATAGTGTCGAAGTAAGTCTATTGTGTGTTAATCTGTGATTTCTAGGAACTAGGTTTAGTCTTAGTGAGTTAGACTGAAACGAGATAGTTCGAAAGTTGTAATCGCATATTATATACAAGTAGACTGTTTGAAATTCTCGAAAGAGGGGTGGTTTTTATCCTAGATAACTAGTTGGTTATCAAAGGTTTCCATCTTAAGTAATTGTTCTTGATAACTTGTTTACTAGTTATTCCGCTGCCCATAGGAACTGAACACATTTGTGTCTCAGTTCCCTTGAAACTAACGCACAGATCCTACAGAGATTTATCTCTGTAAAATTCCCTAAGGGATATAAAATACATTCGACGTATTTTCGGGGCTTAGAATATTTGTTCGGGTACAAATATATATAATTCGGGGTTTAAACCCACGCCAAGCCTTTTCCCGGGCAAACAGACGCGGAAAGGGCAATTCCGCGACCGCGGCAGTAATTCCGCGACCGCGGAAAAATGGCTCTCAGAAGAGCTGGGCACAAGAATATTCCGCGACCGCGGAAAAAGTTCCGCGATCGCGGAAAAGTCCAACACGCCAACGTCGCGTCATCTACAGAGCATCGCCGTCCGTGCCACCGTTGATCATCTGACTCGTCGTTGATCTGGGCGGGGAGACTCCTCTCCTTGGCTATAAATAGAGGCAAGCTTGGAGGATCTCTGGGCACTCAAATCCGATCTCTCTCTCTCTCGTTTTCTTGCTCGCCGGAGTTTCGAGCTCTCGCCGGAATCCTTCGAAGTGTCGCCGGAGCTCTCGTTGGTGGTTGTGGTGCTCGTTGGAGTGGTGGTTTGGAGGCGCAAGGAGGTCAGGAGTCGAAGCCCCCTCGAATCGAGCCCCTTCGCATCGTATCCGGTGAGTTTTCTCCCTTTGGAGTCGCCGGAGTTCATGGCCGCGACCGCGGCAGTGACAAGGTCGGCCGCGTCCGCGGCAGCTTTCATGACACTCGCGGACGCCTTGTCCTCGACGGCCGCTGATAAGGCGTTGTCGTGACACATTAACAAAATAATCCTAACAAACTAGTAGAGGCAAGCAAGGGTCGATCCACAGGGAGGAAGTGATCTTTCTAAATGTTAATCAACATGCAAGGTAACAAGAAAAAAGGGGTTTTGATTATCAAACACAGTAAAGTAAACATGTTTAGTTGACTTGAGAATATGAATGGGGAAAGTAGTTCCACTAGAACGAGATCCACAATACAGAGATATAAGTTGATCACTGAAATCTATTCAATCCAAGTTTTTTTACTATTCTTATGGTTGTTCCCACCCTGATCTTAAGCACTATCGATTCTCACAGTTGTCGATAGACTTATTATGCCAATGGTAAAGTACCTCCGATTCTCACAGTTGTCGGTGTACTTTACCACCAACAAGCAATAGCAATGCACACAAGGATATAGGATACATGCAAATAGAAAGACGTATTAATACTCGCATGTAACTGATTCTCACTCACAATTGTACGCTCGGAACCCCTATACGCACAATTGTGTTTGCTACTAGATATGCACTCGGAACCCCTATATGCAATCCTAGCAATTGATAGATATTACTCAACCTAGCTGGCCAGACTATGAAGAACAATGATAAATCAATAATCAATATAACCAAGAGAATCAAACCAACACACATAAGAATAAGAACAAGGAATAGAAATCTCACAACCGAATCAACTGTATTGCTTCAAACGTCTAGCGAAACAAAGGTGTTTAGCTATCCATGGGTTGAAAACCCTGGAGGCAGAAAGAAAAACGAACTAAGTCTCCCGAAGGAGAATTGTCACTTGTGGCAACTAGGTTAACAAAAGAGTATTTAACCTAAATCTAAAAGTAATAAAAATAATAAAAGGAAATAATAATAAAACTATTAGCCAAAAATAAACAAAAGAAATAGGGAATTAATCCCGTAATTCTCGTGCAAGCCTCTCGTCTGCCTATCTCCAATTCCAGCTGATCGGCCCAACTCCATCACATGCTCCGTTGATGTCATGGCGACATCATCTTCCAATTTTTCAGCACACTTTCCCGCTTTCAATTCACGCGGCGCGGCATCTTTATCTGAGACCCACCGCCGGGTCGCGGTGGCTTCTGGCGCGGGGCGGTGACTTTTCAGCTTCTGTGACACTTTAGTAAAATGCCATAACCTTTGATTCCCAACTCGGATTACGCTCATATTTTGAGGACTTGCAGTAGACTTCAAGATCTAACTCCTCGAATTGGAATCACTTTATTTGGACGTCTGAGTAGAGAGAACGAACCATTTGAATTCAGAACATTGTTCTTCTACTCTTCATTAATACACTTCAAACCTCTATAAATCCCATGATTTCTTCACTTCTCCACTCTAACTCCATAATCCACGATTGTGCTCTAAATCCATCCAAATGGCACCTCAAACCTGGTAATAATCCTTAGATATGTGCTACAAATAGCACTCATCAAATCCCTTATGCTTAAACCTTGCTCGTCCCGAGTAAGCTAAAGTCAACCTACTCCTCCAAATCAATCCCCAAGGCTTCAGGAAGCATAGAAAATTCAACCTCCAAGAACCATACCCAACAATAAACTCTAGGCAGCCAATACAAATAAGCTCAGCACAACACAGCACAACACAACACAACACAACACAACACAACACAACACAACACAACACAACACAACACAACACAACACAACACAACACAACACAACACAACACAACACAACACAAACACAACACAACACAACACAACACACACACAACACAACACAACACAACACAACACAACACAACACAACACACACAACACAACACAACACAACACAACACAACACAACACAACACAACACAACACAACACAACACAACACAACACAACACAGCACAACACAGCACAACACAGCACAACACAGCACAACACAGCACAACACAGCACAACACAGCACACACAGCACAACACAGCACAACACAGCACAACACAGCACAACACAGCACAACACAGCACAACACAGCACAGCACAGCACAACACAGCACAGCACAGCACAGCACAGCACAGCACAACACAACACAGCACAACACACCACAGCACAACACAACACAACACAACACAGCACAACACAGCACAACACAGCACAGCACAGCACAGCACAACACAACACAGCACAACACAACACAACACAACACAACACAACACAACACAACACAACACAACACAACACAACACAACACAACACAACACAACACAACACAACACAACACAACACAACACAACACAAAACAACACAACACAACACAACACAACACAACACAACACAACACAACACAACACAACACAACACAACACAACACAACACAACACAACACAACACAACACAACACAACACAACACAACACAACACAACACAACACAACACAACACAACACAACACAACACAACACAACACAACACAACACAACACAACACAACACAACACAACACAACTCAATAAGTCTCAACACCCCACACATCCAAGCTAAAAGGAAAGCAGAGTACTTCCCCCAAGCTTATCCCAAACACCATAGAGTGAATAAATTCTAATCCTAGTCTCCCATCTATCTTCTTATCTCTCCAGAGTGACCTACCCGAATCCTCCTTATAACTCCTCTTCTTATGACACCTCGCCAAGAATAATGAGAAATCCTAAACCACTCTTCTTCTTTTTCGCTCATTTTGCCAAGGCGCCCTTTCGGGTTTTCACCAAGCCACTCATTTCATTTTCCAATAGATGTACTCACATAAGCTCACGTCACTCTTGACCACATATTACCCCAGCCTAATGCTGGTCCAAGCCACCTGTTTATTACCTAGGCCTCCCTTTCGGGTTTTCGACCTATCCCAGGATTTTTAATGTATGCCTTTTTTCAAATTTTTGGCTTTTTCTCTTTATATTCATTTTTCTCCTCAGCGACATAGCAAGTATAAAACTCTCCCCCATGCTTAAACATTGCATTGTCCTCAATGTAATGAAAGACAAAAGAATAAGAGCATAGGGAAAAGCAAAAAATAACTCACAAACGTCGCCAAGCTGCTTGGACACTGAAGGTGTCGCTGGCGGTCTTCTTCAATAAATCCCAGGTCTCTGGTGTTGGGCGGGTGTCTTCATCAATTCTATAATCTTCTTCTACCGTGCAACCAAAAGGGATCCACTTTGGTGAATAGTGGTATAGCAATGATAGTGGGGTTGCATGGCCTTCTAGGAACACATGGTGGAGCCCAGATGTAATCATGGTGGAGGCTCTAGTGTTCCTCATTCTCAACTGTCGACTGTAGGGCCATCATCGTTGTCAAATAATGTGTGGGGCGAATGTCTCCTCCTTGACAACATGATGCGCACCATCTCCATGGGGAACTCTGGACAGCTGGCCTTGGGTACCTCTTTTTTTTTTTTTTTTTGCCCCCCGTTTAAGGTTTTTTCGGGGGGTGACTTAGTGCAGGGAAGGAAGAGACTTACATTGGTGATAAACACCTTCTTCAATAGGCATGGGTCTCTTCCCTGCAGGTTAGTCGGAAACAAAAACCAAAACAAAACCAAAACAAAACAAAGCAAAAACAAGCAAAACTAATGCAAGAAATAAAGAAAGTAAAACATACCTCGGGTTGCCTCCCGGACAGCGCCTTAGTTATTGTCATGGCATGACATACTACTCATCCTCTCAACTTGGGTTGCTCATAGCAACTAAACACCTGGGATCTATATCAGGGGATGCCTCTTTGTATACTCCATGTTGAGCCTTTCCCCCATGCTTGTGCACTTCATGATGGTTGGACCGTTGTTCATATCTATGAATGAACTTGCCATCTTTAGAAACGGTCTACCAAGAATCTCAGGGGCTTCATGTGTATCTTGCCCCGTATCCAGCATATAAAAATCAGCCACTTGTATCAAGGCTTCCTTCTTGTGCTTCCCCTTCGGTTTCTTTTTGATCAAGCCCAGCACCTTTAACATTTCCTTGCAGCGAGGGGTGCTGTCTTCCAGATGGACCAAAGGGGTGGTTGCCTTGCAACTACTGAAGGTGTCAAATAAGCCTTTGTCGCTCCCCACCTTTTGGGTGTCCTTTAGAGCCTCAGGGGAGGGTGTAACGGGTTTTCAGCGCGACGAGCGGGAAGGAGTTGAGACGCACAAACTCATCATAGGCAGCCTCTAGAGGGTTGGGGACTGTCGGGGTGTTTTCGAGAGGAATGGTTGTCTCTGGCGTATTTTCGCGATCACGGCACTCCTCCTCATCGTTGCTCCATTCCTCCTCTCCAAAGAAGTTCTCCTCCTCAGTCAGCCACTCTGGACGATGATAAGGATCAACCCAAACCTAATCAGCATAAATAGAATTTTGGACGTAGGGTCGCGGCGAAATCTCATAGGGAAGCACTCCGTCCACCGCGGGGCGGTGGTCATTGTCGCGGGGCGGTGAGGTCGCAGTGGAGTTACTGAGGCTCGCCGCCGGGTCGCGGTCAGTCTCGCCGCGGGGCGATGAGATAACTGGGACTTCACGCCGGGTCGCGGTAAGAGGTGACGCGGGGCGGTGGGTGATGTTCTCCATCTCATATTCGTCCTCCTCTTCAGCACTAGGAGGAACGTTTTCCCTCGGGTTTACTACCGTTTGAGATGGTTGAATTCCTGACCTCCTTGCCTCGATCCGTATAATCGCCTCCACCATCTGGTCCACCTGCTTGACTATATTCTTGATGCTTGACTCAGTAGTATGCACATGAGTGGTGAAATGTTGAGTCAAGGTCATGAGCATCTCTTCAGTTGACATAGCGGAACTTGGATTGGACACTGGTGGGCTATGCTCATAGGCCGGATAATACTGGTACGGAGTATCCTGCTGATAGAATGGTTGTGGCTCCGGGTAGAACTCCTGGTAGTCAATGCCATATGGATGGTATTGTTGGCACCCATAACTCGAATTGGGGTGATCTCTCCACCCTGGAGTGTACGCGTAGGAGTATGGGTCATATTGCGGCTCTCCCCAAAAATCCATATCTGTGACAAAAGCAAACAGAAAAACACACGGAAATCAGTAGCACCAGTGTGGACCGTAAGATAGGTCCACACCAAAGTAACACACACACGAACAAACACACAGAAAAATCAAAACTTGCCTCCCCGGCAACGGCGCCAATTTGATGAGGCGTTGTCATGACACCTTAACAAAATAATCCTAACAAACCTAAACAAGTAGTAGAGGCAAGCAAGGGTCGATCCACAGGGAGGAAGTGATCTTTCTAAATGTTAATTAGCATGCAAGGTAGCAAGAAAATGGGGGTTTTGATTATCAAACACAGTAAAGTAAATAGGTTTAGTTGACTTGAGAATATGAATGGGGAAAGTAGTTCCACTAGAACGAGATCCACAATACAGAGATATAAGTTGATCACTGAAATCTATTCAATCCAAGTTCTTTTACTATTCTTATGGTTGTTCCCATCCTGATCTTAAGCACTATCGATTCTCACAGTTGTCGATAGACTTATTATGCCAATGGTAAAGCACCTCCGATTCTCACAGTTGTCGGTGTACTTTACCACCAACAAGCAATAGCAATGCACACAAGGATATAGGATACATGCAAATAGAAAGACGTATTAATACTCGCATGCAACTGATTCTCACTCACAATTGTACGCTCGGAACCCCTATACGCACAATTGTGTTTGCTACTAGATATGCACTCGGAACCCCTATATGCAATCCTAGCAATTGATAGATATTACTCAACCTAGCTGGCCAGACTATAAAGAACAATGATAAATCAATAATCAATATAACCAAGAGAATCAAACCAACACACATAAGAATAAGAACAAGGAATAGAAATCTCACAACTGAATCAACTGTATTGCTTCAAACGTCTAGCGAAACAAAGGTGTTTAGCTCTCCATGGGTTGAAAACCCTGGAGGCAGAAAGAAAATGAACTAAGTCTCCCGAAGGAGAATTGTCACTTGTGGCAACTAGGTTAACAAAAGAGTATTTAACCTAAATCTAAAAGTAATAAAAATAATAAAGGAAATAATAATAAAACTATTAGCCAAAAATAAACAAACGAAATAGGGAATTAATCCCGTAATTCTCGTGCAAGCCTCTCGTCTGCCTATCTCCAATTCCAGCTGATCGGCCCAACTCCATCACATGCTCCGCTGATGTCATGGCGACATCATCTTCCAATTCTTCAGCACACTTTCCCGCTTTCAATTCACACGGCGCGGCATCTTTATCTGAGACCCACCGCCGGGTCGCGGTGGCTTCTGGCGCGGGGCGGTGACTTTTCAGCTTCTGTGACACTTTAGTAAAAATGCCATAACCTTTGATTCCCAACTCGGATTACGCTCATATTTTGAGGACTTGCAGTAGACTTCAAGATCTAACTCCTCGAATTGGAATCACTTCATTTGGACGTCTGAGTAGAGAGAACGAACCATTTGAATTCAGAACATTGTTCTTCTACTCTTCATTAATACACTTCAAACCTCTATAAATCCCATGATTTCTTCACTTCCCCACTCTAACTCCATAATCCACGATTGTGCTTTAAATCCATCCAAATGACGCCTCAAACCTGGTAATAATCCTTAGATATGTGCTACAAAATAACACTCATCAGCCGCGACCGCGGAATCCCCAGCCGTGACAGCGGATTGCTCTGGCAATCTCGATCGTGGCCTTGGGCATGCCGGTCTCGGTCGGGACCTTCGTTCTTTCGATTTCATTCGTTCTTTCTTAGATTCGTATCATTTTTATTGTTGAATCTAACCTAGGGTTTCGTTATGGGTCGTCGTCGTAGGAATCTGTAATCCGACTTCCGTTCCCGATCCGGACCCAGAAATCCGTCGTCTTTCAATCGTTCGTCTAGACCAAGGCAAGTGGCGGTTCGCTCTTGCTTATCATTCCATGTTTCCATTAATTATCAATTGTTTAATTATTAATTAAATTGGGATGAACTATTATTTTCGTTTGGGAACAAATTTTATAAATGATACGATTAAGAAAGTGATATTATAATAGGTTGTATATATTGCTAAAAACAACGCTATTATATCTGTTATTACCATGATGGTATTGGTGTGGATTTTATGTGTGAACTTATACATTATAGTTAGAACGAGTATTCGTAGGAACGCTATGTACCTTGCGAGGTCTAGTCGTTTCTTTATAACTGGTATTAGGAGGATTTTTCCCTAATACTCTCTCTGGTCATGACTATCCCCTATCCGAGTATAGGGGAGGTGCACACAGTTGGTGCCAAACAATCGGGATTTATTCCCAAGATATCTCTCGTATCGAGATGATATATGTTAAAAGCTTATAATGTAAATATACGTTTTGGAATTAAACAAGATAAGTGCGATTATGCACATAATTAATATACCCTCGGGCGAGGAGTACAACGTGGGAAACCGCTCGGACTTCGATTAGAATGTTCCCGAACACTTGTCATACTTTCCGATAAGACTTAATCTTTTGGAGTCTTCTCTTCATACGTTTCCTTAAGACTCGATCGTTAGGAGTCTTCTCTTGATCTTTCTGTTTCGTATATTCCTATAGAAGTATTGAGGTTTACTATCATCATCATCTTTCATTCGAGAAGGATGGGTCTAGCCTAATACGACTACTTAGAACCTTTCTGTTTTACCCTTGCATAGTCTTTCATTAGACTAACCAACCGGTTATTTTCCCTTGCATGGTTGGCTGGTGTCATCCGTCTCATACGGCACATCAGGTAAACTTCTGTTCCGTGAAGGCTAGAATCTGACGATGAAAGCAGATGAAGTTTTAAAAGTTTTTATCCAAGTTGAAGATCCTAGGCGGGTGATCGCTTCGATCAAGACCCTTATGTTATTTATTTAAAAGACTTCCGCTGTATTAAACATATTCTGTATTTCTGTTATATTTGGGATTTACGGATGTAATTCCGAGACTTTGGTTTAAATAAAGATTATGATATCTCGTATTATCAGTGTGTTTTATGTTTTGAATGAATGGTTAAGCCTTGGGTGGCTTCGGATGTGAAATCTGAGGTCACTGGCGGTAATACTTTCAAGGAAATATTTGCGGGTGTTACAGATTTGGTATCAAATCCGAAAGTTGTTTTTTAAAACGGGTTGGGTTTCAAATCGTCTTACTGAAAACAAAGATTTTATTAACCTTTTTTCCGTTTTCGAACTGATAAGGTTGTTTAAATTCAAAAAAATTGAATTTCCGAATAAAACCATACTTGACTAGAAAATGTATTGTTTTGAAATCTCTGTCGTTCTAGTCGTGCCTTCTTTCCAGTCTGATATAGTAAGTTCGCTTCTATATTTAGAAAGACTAAACTCTCTTCTCGTCGCCTCGTAGGTTATGGGCGCATTCATCTCTCATCGGAGGAACCCGAAGGAAGCCGAGGTGGCCCCGCCATCTCCAGTTAGGCTTGAGTTCCTGGTTCCCTCGCCGTGCTTTGAGGTCGGGGAGCCCAGTAGTCTACCCGAGGAGGTGAAGACCGTACTCGAGGAGTCGGTGGTGTTAGTGTCCGACAAGGCCGAGGTTCCTGTGGAGGAGCCTGAAGCAGAGCCAAGGGAAGACACAGAGGAAGAGGAGGAGCCGACGCAGTACCTTGGAGGGTACTACGACGACGACTTCGAAATTGAGGAGGATCCTGAAGAAGACCCGGAAGAAGATCCGGAGGAGGATCCGGAGATGGAATTTATCTTCCCGAGTCCGGCGTCGCCACTTGAGCGGGAGTATTCGCCATTGTCCCCTGCCACTTGGGAGGCACTTAGTGGTGAAAGTACCGCCAGGAGGAGGAGGCCAGTGATGAGTCCTGACTCGCGACAGGTATTTCGCCAGAGTCAGATGGCTTCCTCTGAAGCGCATCGCCAAGTGGACGAGGCAGTTGAGAGTGCTCGCTTGAGGGCAAGGTCATGGGAGTCAATGGGTACACCAAGGGTGGTCCCGACCCAACAGGCCAGGCTAAGGCCCCGAGTACTGGAGGAGTGGTCGAATGCCCTGTACGACATGGAGGAGAGGACATACGAGGCTAAGCTCGGTCTCTCCCGAATGCTTGTGGACGTCCGCAAACTCCAGGAGTATATCCGCCAAGCAAGATTGCTACTTGACCCTTTGTACGAGGTGAACAGGGCAGACTTCCAACCAGGATTTCTGGAGGAGTTGTGCTACCCACCGGGATCTGTTGGGGTTAGACCAAGTGTTCCCGCGCCTAGAGAAAGGCCGAGGGCACCAAGGCCGAAAGGTGAGCCGTGTGCTCTAGGGCCGAGTAGGTCAAGAAGTCTGACACCATACCCCGATGATAGACCACGTGCGAAGAAGCAATGCATGAGAGTTCCCGATTATAGGAAGCTTTTCGAGGCACCATGATGGGGGCCAGTGTTAAGTTTAGCGTTTTCTTTTCTAGTGCTTTGGTTGTTTCGTTTTGATAGCATTGTATTCTCCAAGCAATTTTGCCTTGTCGCTTGGAAGAATTTCACACGTAGACCCTATCAAACTCAGTTTCAGTTCATCAATGAAAGTTTACCAAGTTTGGTCTATTCTAAGTCGATGTTATACGTTGTGCATGTTGAAATGATATTAACGTTATAAAATACTTGGAATTTGATCGGTAAACAGATGGTGAACACAAGGAACACCATTCGTGCTGGTGTTGGGCCATGCAATAACCCCAGACCGAATTTGAGGGATGCCGCTAACCCAATGGATGAGAAAGAGTCCGTTTCTCACAACAATCCTGTGGGCAGTGACCAAGTTTCGGTCAACGCTCCAGTGGTATTCGATGTTGCGGCAATTGAGGCTATTCGCGGGATTGTGATTCAAGCAGTCACCGATATTATGCAACCAATCGCGCCTCAGGCACAAGGTGTGCCAATTCCTCATGTGGTTCCTAGATTCGAGGATCCAGCTGTCCATGTACCCCATGAGGATGCGGTCAGGAACATATACAATTATGGCAGAGCGCTGAAGGTCATAAGCTCTATGAGGCCTGACAGCTATGACGGAAAAGGAGAGCCAGTCAGAGTAGCGTATTGGTTATCGCACATGGAACGACTGTTCAGAAACGTCGAGTGCACAGAAGCTGAAAAGGTGCACATTGCTTCCCTTCAACTGAAGGAGGTGGCTAGTGAATGGTGGGAAAGCACTGGTCTAGCTGATCACCCTGGGTTGAACTGGGGAATGTTTAAGGCAAAGATGAATGATCGATTATTTTCCCGAGCTATGAGGGAAGAGAAGCATAAGGAGTTTCTCTATCCGAGGACAAATGGATTGAAAGTGACTGAGCTTGCGGCCAAGTTCAATCACCTGTTGCAGTACGTTGGGCTGGAAGTGTCCAGTGATGAGCAAAAAATCTGCCATTTCCACGAGTGGATGAATCCAGACATCAAGCCACTGATGGTACGTCACGGATGCCCTACTCTGGAGCAGTACGTGGATGCTGCCTATAAGTTGGAGGCGACTCTGGAAGAGTCGGCTAAAAAGCGCAATCGCCAGAGACCGGCACAGAGCCAGCCTCAGGCAAGTGGGTTCAAGCAACCCGCGCCACCGTCAAACTTTGTTAAGTCTGGCCGAGCTAGAATGGAGATGACTCACGGAGGGTCTACGCAACGTTCGGGCCAGGGCAAGAATCTGATCCAGTGCTACAACTGAGGTACACCCAAGAACAAGAGCAATGAGTGTCCGAAGGAGAGGAAGACGTGTTTTGGCTACGGGAAGGAGGGGCACTTGCAGACTTTTTGTCCGCAAAGAAGGCAGAAAGGAGCTGAGTCACAACAAGGGTCAGTTAGTCATAACAACCGACCCAGGTTCAGACCAGTGGAAACTCCTAGTCCTTCGACGCAGACAACTGCGCAGAACAAGGGGAAAGCCCCAGCTGCTTCAGGAGGTCAAGGTTAGCGACTCTACGAGATGCGTGAGGCTGATGGACCAAATGCTCCTACTGCTTAAGGTACTCTATACCTTCATTCTACTTCTGTGTGTATACTTTTTGATTCGGGTGCTACTCATTCTTTCATCTCGGAAAGTTGCGTAAGTAAGCTAGGATTAGTATGCAATGAGGCTTGTGAGCCTTTCGTTATGAATCTTCCCAATGGTGAACATTTGGTTGGAACCAAGCGTCTGTCAGAATTTCCGATTACCATTCAGGGTAAGAAGTTCGAAGCAGATTTGATCTGTATAGCCATGGCTCGATACGACATTATTCTCGGTATGGACTGGTTGATGCGTCATAGGGCAGTGATCGATTTCAACTCAAGGACTGTGATGGTGTCATCTGGGGGCCAGTTCGTATGCAAATTCAAGGGTCGTAATGATGCTGATAACGGTAAGCTCATCAATGCGATGGATGCATGTAAGCTACTTCGACAAGGTTATGTCGGGTACCTGTGCTATCTGGACAAGCCCAAGAAAGATGAGCCTTCAGTTCTTGATATTTCGGTCATTCGTGAATTTTTGGATGTCTTTCCGACGGAGATTCCCGGTTTACCCCTGAATCGTAACGAGGAGTTTACCATTGATCTCGAGCCTGGTACCGCGCCAATCTCCAAGGCACCGTACCGGATGGCTCCAGCTGAGATGCAAGAGTTGAAGAAACAACTCGAGGACCTTCTTGAGAAAGGATATATAAGGCCGAGTGCATCACCTTGGGGCGCTCCGGTTTTGTTCGTCAAAAAGAATGATGGATCATTCCGACTTTGTATCGACTATCGAGAGTTGAATAAAGTCACGATCAAGAATAAGTATCTATTGCCGAGGATTGATGATCTGTTGGATCAATTGCAAGGAGCAAAAGTATTTTCCAGGATCGATCTGAGATCTAGTTACCATCAGCTCAGGATTCGTGAGGAAGACATTCTGAGGACTGCTTTTCGGACGAGGTATGGCCACTATGAGTTCGTAGTCATGCCATTTGGCCTTACCAATGCTTCGGCGGTCTTCATGGATCTGATGCATCGATGTTTTCACCAATACCTGATAAGTTCATGGTGGTCTTCATCGACGATGTTTTGATCTATTCCCCGAGTGAGGAGGCTCACGAGGAACATCTTCGGATCACTTTGTCAGTCCTTAGACAGAACGAGCTGTACACAAAGTTGTCTAAGTGTGACTTCTGGATCAAAGAAGTGGCTTTCTTAGGCCATGTGATCAATGAGGATAGGGTTATGGTTGATCCCCAGAAGATTGAAGTGGTAGCCGACTGGAAGCAGCCTCAGAATGTGAAAGAGGTGCGCAATTTCTTAGGACTCGCTGGATATTACAGACGGTTCGTGGATGTATTTTCTAAGATCGCTCTACCTATGACTGGTTTGCTCCGCAAAGTCCATAAGAAGTTTGTCTGGGATGACAAGTACGAGGCCAGTTTTCAAAAACTGAAGAAGTGTCTGACCTCCGCACCAGTGTTAGCGCTAACGGAAGGAACTGATGGTTATGTGGTCTATAGTGATGCTTCAAAGAATGGGTTAGGGTGCGTACTGATGCAGAAAGGAAAAGTTATTGCGTACGCATCTTGACAATTGAAAACCTTTGAGGCAAACAATCTGACGCATGATCTGGAGTTAACAGCTGTAGTATTTGCGTTGAAGATTTGGAGGCACTATCTCTATGGTATAAGGTGACGCGGCTAAAGATGCACAAGCAAATGTCGTTGATTAGCCTTATCAAAGTAAATTATCCTAACCAACCTACTAAACAGAGTATAACAGACAAGTAAGGGTCGATCCCACAGAGAAGGTATGATGTAGTATGCAAAAGTGAATGACGAGTAACAAGTAACAAGTAATTGGGGGGTTTTGTAATCAAAAGAACACTAAGCAAACAAAGCAAGTAGATTGAGTTGAGAGAATATTATGAGGGAAAGTGGTTCCACTAGACCGAAATCCACAGTACAGAGATAGAGTTTGATCACTGAAATCTATTTCTTCCAAGTTTGTTTATTTATCCTTATAGTCGTTCCCACCCTGATCGTAAGTACTATTGATTCTCACAGTTGTCAATAGACTTATTACTATGCCAATGATAAAGCACAATTGATTCTCACAGTTGTCAGCGTACTTTATCACCAACACAGCAATAGCAATGCACACAAGGATATAGGATACATGCAAGTAGAAAGACGTACAAGTACTCACTCCCCTACTTAACATGCAATTGATTCTCACACACAATTGTACGCTCGGAACCCCTATACGCACAATTGTGTTTGCCACTAGATATGCACTCGGAACCCCTATATGCAATCCTAGCAATTGATAAAAAGCATTCAACCTAGTTGATCAGGCTAAGAAGAACAACAAGAAATCAATATCAATATAACCAAGAGAATCAATCCGATATAAATAAGGATAAGAACAAGGAATAGAAATCTCACAAACACAACAACTGTACTGCTTCAATCGTCTAGCAGAACAAAGGGAAGTTAGTTCTCCATCAAAGGGGATGAAAAACTCTAATTAGAAATTAACGATGAAAACAACATACGCGATGTTATTGATGATGATTCTCCTTCTGATTTGGAGGCTGTGGGAATTAGGTTAAATAGAGTTAACCTAAAGCCCAAGATCACAAACCATATCAAACAAGGAAATAAAATAATAAAACAAAGGGAATCCGACTAATGCATAAAAGGAAATAAAATAAAATAAAATAACTCTGGCCGCGAGGTCATTAAGCGCAACCACCGCGGGGCGGTGAAGATCCACCGCGGGGCGTCGAACTCTCCACCGCTGGGCGGTGGCTTCCTCTGGCGCGGGCTCCATTCTTCACTGAGAGTCATCGCCGGGTCGCGGCGAGGATCGCCGCGGGGCGGTGAACTCCAGTCCTCCAGCTCTCTTCTTCTTTTCTTCTTCTACTGCTCTCCAATACTACCAAGTGTTGGTAGCCTTCTCCATAAATGCTCCAGCAGCTCCATCTAAGCTGCAAATCCTTGGATTTCTTCACTTCTCTCCATAACATCTGAATTGCAGACTTAGTACCAAAACTCATCCAAAACTCCTCCAAATTATGCTAATAGTTGCTAGTAAAGGTGTATGAAATAACACCTATCAAATTCCCCCATACTTAGACCTTTACTCGTCCCGAGTAAACTAAAGAAAAGCCCACCCTCTCAATCGACACCAAGGCCTCAGGAAGTACAAGAAAATGTGACACTAGCAACTACAACATATCAACAATAAGCTCTAGACAACCAAAACAAGTGATGCAAAGATAGTCTAATCCTAACTCCAATCTAGCTCCTTATTGCTCCATGAGTGGCCTACCCGACAGTCCTTCTTTGACTCCCTTCTTGTGACGCCTCCACCAAGATATGAAGAGGAATCCTAGAATCACTCTTATTCTTTTACGCTCATCTTGCCTAGGCGCCCTTTCGGGTTTTCACCTAGCCACTCATTTCATTTTGCTAGATATCTCACCAATACTCACATCACTCCAGTCCACTTTTGCCCTGGTCTATACCAGTCGGACTACCTGCTTTTTACCTAGACCGCCCTTTCGGGTTTTCAGTCCATCCCAGGATTTTGATTGCCTTTTTATTTCTTTTTGGCTTTTTCGATTTTTTTTTAATCCGAAAACAGAAACGAAAACAACAATGCAGAAAACGAATACAGAAATAAGCTATGTACACTAGCTAGAAAGAAAGCAAGTCTATATCCATCCCCCATACTTAAACCGAACATTGTCCTCAATGTAGAAAAGAGAACATCAAATGATAGGGGAAAGAAGAAATAAACTCACTATGGACCAAAAGGTGGTGGTGGGTACATCCCAAAGTAGTCCCTCATATGAGCGTCCATAGTGTCCAGACGCTCATCTATCTTCGCATGGAGCTGGGTCTGCCACATCTGCAGACTGGTCTCTACTCGGGAAGTCCACCGATCCTGGCGCGTGGAGAAAGCGTTCCATCTAGAGTACATCTCCTACCATGGTGCGACAGGTCCGTATAAAGACGAATGCTCCTCGAACTGTGAAGAACCGGGGTCGTCCCCCTCTACAGGATCAGCGACAGCATATCCACCACTAGGGCCCTCTCCAAACGGACCTGAAGGAGCAACGGCAGGGGCATCATCGGCCGGCATCCGGCTATCGCTCTGAATCCACCAGCCCATGTATGAAGGCGAGTAAGTGAACTTTCGCGGCACAGTCAAAATATGGCCCTCATAAGATGCCCAGACCAAATCGCCATCCTGCCCTAGTGGCTTCATCATGGAGCACACCTTCATGTGTGCGAAATCATATACTGCGCAGGGGACCGGCCAAGGAATCTGATCGCAGGCAATCACCTTGGCACAGAGGAGTGTAATAAGACCACCCCCACAAATATCACGCGCCTCGCCATCACGAATCCTCTTCAGGGAACCCAAGAAAAGTGTAGCCCAACACGGCGTGTACTCTACAGTCCCCAGGATGCTCATAAACCACTGGAAGTCCTTCATGGGGACCTTCCCATCATCCGCATGGCCGAGGAAATCTCTCATCATCACCTTGTGGATCAACCGCAGACACGGATTCACCAATTTGGAATTCACTTCCTGACCCTTCCTGAAACTCCTTCCTGTGGCCGCACGCCAGAAGTCCATCATCTCGGACTCATGAAGCCCACCAGACCACCCATCAGTTGGGTCCTTCGTAATACCCAAGGCTTCATTCACCACCTTCTTAGACAAGGAATACTCGTGCCCATTGTATTTGAAATGAATCTTGCGCAAGTGCCTGTCCCCCGAGTTATTGGTGATCTTCTCGAAGGAAGCAATAAACTGATAGCACAACTCGGGGTATGCGGGGTCAGTCTTGTCCAGAAAGTTTCCTAAGCCACACTGTGTCAAACACATTGTCACACAAGCGAGCAAACCCATCTGCTCCAGAGTCTGCTTGTGGAAGAACTTCGAAGCCAACACCTTCCTCTCCTTCAATGTTGTACACCTCACTCTCATCCCTAGTCGACACTTTCTTCTTGCCTCTCGATGCCATAATAGAGAATTGAAATGCTCAAATCAAAAGACAGACAAGGAAAACTCACAAGCAAGCAAACACGGATCCGGGAGAGACTCAGCGCGGGGCGGCAGGGTCGCGGCGAGAAGTTGAGAACATGCACCGGGTCGCGGCGAAGTCGGCGCGGGGCGGTAGCAACAGTGACGCGAAGCGGGAGCAACGCGAGGCGGAACTACGGCGGCGCGGTGGAGTCGTGTTTGGGCTTGGTTGTGAGGCTAGACTCCAATTTGGGGATTGGGGGCTAGATGATGCTCAAGGTCGAAAGGGGATTCAGGGAGAGAGAGGGGAAATAGATATGGGGCTAAAGGGAGGCGTTGGAATGGGGGTTAGATAGTGGGTTAGGTCAGGAAAAGGGATGCTGGGCCGGTCATATACCATGGCCCAAAAGAGAAATCTTGGCCCATAAAGAGGCCCAATCCGTCAAAACCTTAGTGACCACTTAAGAAATAAGCTTTTACTCACCCGTTTAAGGTTTTTTCGGGGCCCATTATTCTTGCTTTTATTTTTAATTTTTTAATTTTTTTTAAGTTGAGAAGTTATACCTGACCTTCACCGCGGGGCAGGGAGCTCCACCGCGGGGTGGAACGGGGGCGTCGCGGGGCGGTGAGAATGGTTGGGTACCACATCTCTTCTCGGTTTTACTTTCGCACCTGTAATGTGAGTAACAGGCGAACGAAACAAAGCAAACTAAACTACGAAAATAATCTAATAAAAGAGAAAAATCAGGGAAAAACTAACACGGGTTGCCTCCCGGACATCGCCTTGGTTATCGTCGTTGGCTCGACGTACTGCAAATCAACTACCATCTCGAATAGGATCCCTTCGGAATCCTCCAACTCGTCTCTTCTTGTGGAGACCTCTCATGGAAAGGTTTGAACCTTAGACCATGTTCCTGCTTTGCCATCCACTCCAAGTTCATTCTCTTTGGAGTGTCTCCCCCATACTTAGAACGATGCGGGGGCCGATACGGCTCAATCTGAATATGCTGCACGTCACTAGATGAAGGCTTATAGCCTTGTATGGTTAGTGTAGGGGGGCAAGTGCCCAAAGCAGAGGAAATGGGGTCTCCTATATCATCTAGCAAGACATCATCGATATGCAATTCATGCAAATCACGCAACTCAATAGGTCCATCAGGAGTGGGACACTCAACTACGGTCTGTACTACATCAATTTTAGCATTTCCATGCACAGAATCATCAATATCATTAATGCAGAGAGGAGCGGGTAATTCAATGGAAGTGGCATTATGAATATCATGTCTGAAAATTATTCCATCAAATTCCATAGTCAGGGTACCACTATCAACATCAATCTTAGTCATGAAAGTTTTCATAAAAGGTCGCCCTAGCATAACAGGGGCAACTTGTTCATCATAATCCATATCCATAACAAAGAAATCAGCAGGGAATATCAGGGGACCTATCCTAACAAGGACATCTTCTACAATACCCTTAGGGGGAATACAAGAACCATTAGCAAGCTGTATAACAATATTAGTATCATGCAAGGGTCCTAATTCCAATTTTTCAATCAATGAATAGGGTAGAACATTAATTGAGGCACCCAAGTCTAGCAGTGCTTTCTCAAAAAGATGCCCACCTATAGTGATAGGAATTGTAAAAGTACCTGGATCCTTGCATTTCTCAGGCAGACGTTTCTGAACCACCGCTGACACTTGTTCACCCACTGGACTCTTCTTCTGGGTCTTTTGTTTCTGAGCCCTCTTCACCGTGCATAGCTCCTTTAAGAACTTGGCGTATCGCGGGATAGCCTTAATAAGCTTCAGCAGGGGGATGTTCACCTCACAGTTATGAAATGTCTTGAACAGATCCCTATCGTCGATGACTCTTCTAGCCTTTAGCGCCTCAGGAAAAGGTGTTGGGGGCTTCTCTGAACCTAGAGGAGGGAACACGGGCCGAACATAATTATCAACATAGGTGTCTTCAGCAGGAACAGATTTTCGAGGATCAGGTTGCGGCGTGCCCACCGCGGGGCGTAAGTGATCGCCGCGGGGTGGTGAGGTCGCGGTGTCTTTCCTGAGCACAGGCACCGGGTCACGGCGAGGGTCGCCGCGGGGCGGTGAGGTCGCGGTGACATCGACCGCGGGGCGCTCAGTGACTTCTTTCTCCGGATTCTCGTTCTCCTCTTCAGCAATAGGAGCAACGACCGTCTTACCACTTCTTAGCGTGATAGCACTCACGTTTTCTCTGGGGTTCACAGTGGTCTGGGATGGCAGGGAGTTTGAGGCCCTTTGGTTAATCTTGGTCACCTCATCGGCTAACTGGCCAATCTGCCTCTCCATGTTCTTGATACTCGACTCAGTGGTTTGCACATGTGTGGCAAAGTGCTGAGTCAACGTATTCAGCAAATCCTCAGTCGAAGCTCTAGAAGTTTGACCGTGAGGTCTCTGTTGGTACTAAGCTCTTTGTTGGTACTGTTGTTGCTGAGCCGGCTGGTATTGTTGTTGTGTCGGTTGCTGACCGCCCTGAGGGTCACTCCATCTGAATCCTGGGTGATCACGGCCTCTCTGGTTGTAATTAGGTTGTCCACCATATTGTTGTCTAGGAGCGCCGTAGCCTCCTACAGCATTGACTTCGACAACACCGTCCTCTTGCAGCTGAGGACAAGCATCGGTGTGGTGGGCCCGATTAGAGCAAAGACCGCATGCTCTGGCGTGTTGAGGGGCATTCTGATTTGCTATCTTCATAACTATCTCCTTCAATTCGGCCAACTCAGTCAACACCGGGCTTGGTCCTGCAGGGGTCACAGTATTGACCGCCTTCCTCTGGTATGTCTTCCAGAAATTTCGGGTGCTCTCACTCATCTCCTGGAGTCTATTCATAGCGTCATCCGGTGTCAGGTTCAGAATACTTCCACCGCATGCAGCATCAACCATTCTTCTTTCTTGGTCCATCAGACCATTGTGCAAATAAAGAACAAGATCTTGCTTGGCATACCCGTGGAATGGGCAGCTGGAACAAAGCCTCTTGTACCTCTCTAAATAATCATAAAGTGTTTCATCACCAGCCTGCTCGATGTTGGCAATTGCCTTTTTCAAAGCATTCGCCTTCTTCGTGGGAAAATATTTGTCCAGGAACGCTTTGTGAAGCTTCGTCCATGTATCTATGGTTCCTGGCGGCAAGTGATAATACCAATCGCTCGCATAGTCGAGTAGAGAAAAACCAAAAGCTCTCATCTTGATTTGATCTTCGGTCACGTTCCTGGGCTTCATGGTCATGCAGACATTGTGGAACTTGCCCAGGTGAGAAATCGGATCCTCTCCACTCAGACCGTGGAATTTAGGGAGGTAAACAACAACTCCCGACTTCAATTCAAAGTTCACCCCTTCTCCTAGTGCAGGGATGATGACAGCTAGGGGTTGAGCCCCAATATTCGGCTCAGTAAGCTCTCTCAGAGTTCCAGTTCCAGCCATTGCAATAGCTGGGGTAGTAGCAGTCTCAACGGTTCCAACTGTATCTACTCCTTCTTCTCCGTCTTCTCCTTGATTGCGCAGGTCCCTAAGGAAAGATCTGTCAATATCTGGATCCAAATCTAGAAGGGGAGAGTCAGTACTATGGGTGTCGACCATAAGATAGGTCTCCACCAACAATCAATCATGAAAACACACAACAAACAAAAACCTTCCCCGGCAACGGCGCCAAATTTGACGTGGCTAAAGATGCACAAGCAAATGTCGTTGATTAGCCTTATCAAAGTAAATTATCCTAACCAACCTACTAAACAGAGTATAGCAGACAAGTAAGGGTCGATCCCACAGAGAAGGTATGATGTAGTATGCAAACGTGAATGACGAGTAACAAGTAACAAGTAATTGGGGGGTTTTGTAATCAAAAGAACACTAAGCAAACAAAGCAAGTAGATTGAGTTGAGAGAATATTATGAGGGAAAGTAGTTCCACTAGACCGAAATCCACAGTACAGAGATAGAGTTTGATCACTGAAATCTATTTCTTCCAAGTTCGTTTATTTATCCTTATAGTCGTTCCCACCCTGATCGTAAGTACTATTGATTCTCACAGTTGTCAATAGACTTATTACTATGCCAATGATAAAGCACAACTGATTCTCACAGTTGTCAGCGTACTTTATCACCAACACAGCAATAGCAATGCACACAAGGATATAGGATACATGCAAGTAGAAAGACGTACAAGTACTCACTCCCCTACTTAACATGAAATTGATTCTCACACACAATTGTACGCTCGGAACCCCTATACACACAATTGTGTTTGCCACTAGATATGCACTCGGAACCCCTATATGCAATCCTAGCAATTGATAAAAAGCATTCAACCTAGTTGATCAGGCTAAGAAGAACAACAAGAAATCAATATCAATATAACCAAGAGAATCAATCCGATATAAATAAGGATAAGAACAAGGAATAGAAATCTCACAAACACATCAACTGTACTGCTTCAATCGTCTAGTAGAACAAAGGGAAGTTAGTTCTCCATCAAAGGGGATGAAAAACTCGAATTAGAAATTAACGATGAAAACAACAGACGCGATGTTATTGATGATGATTCTCCTTCTGATTTGGAGGCTGTGGGAATTAGGTTAAATAGAGTTAACCTAAAGCCCAAGATCACAAACCATATCAAACAAGGAAATAAAATAATAAAACAAAGGGAATCCGACTAATGCATAAAAGGAAATAAAATAAAATAAAATAACTCTGGCCGCGAGGTCATTAAGCGCAACCACCGCGGGGCGGTGAAGATCCACCACGGGGCGTCGAACTCTCCACCGCTGGGCGGTGGCTTCCTCTAGCGCGGGCTCCATTCTTCACTGAGAGTCATCGCCGGGTCGCGGCGAGGATCGCCGCGGGGCGGTGAACTCCAGTCCTCCAGCTCTCTTCTTCTTTTCTTCTTCTGCTGCTCTCCAATACTACCAAGTGTTGGTAGCCTTCTCCATAAATGCTCCAGCAGCTCCATCTAAGCTGCAAATCCTTGGATTTCTTCACTTCTCTCCATAACATCTGAATTGCAGACTTAGCACCAAAACTCATCCAAAACTCCTCCAAATTATGCTAATAGTTGCTAGTAAAGGTGTATGAAATAACACCTATCATAAGGTGTCAAGTCTTCACCGATCATAAGAGTCTCAAGTACGTGTTCACTCAGAAGGAGCTGAATATGAGACAACGCCGCTGGTTAGAGCTACTCAAAGACTACGACATCGAGTTGTTGTATCATCCGAGCAAGGCTAATGTAGTAGCCGATGCATTGAGCCGGAAGATGCCGCACGAGACTGTAGTGGCTCTACTCACTGCTCAGACCAAGCCAAGGGTTGTGCAAGATTGAAGTCTTGTACGATCAGCGTCGAGGGTACCTGAGTATGCTAGAGATTCAGGCTACGCTACTTGATCAAATCAGGGAGAAGCAAGTTGACGACGTGGTCTTGGTAAAGCTAAGCAGTGAAGTGATGGACGGGAAAGCTTCCGGATTCGTGATTTAAGAGGATGGATCACTCTGGTTTCAAGACTGAATTTATGTGCCTGACGTTGATGGCCTTCGCCAGTTGGTGATGAAGGAGGCCCATTCGTCAGCTTATTCTGTACATCCAGGCTCTAGTAAGATGTACAAGGACCTCATGAAGAAATTCTAGTGGCCCAACATGAAGTGGGATGTAGCGGAATTTATGGCAAAATGCTTCACTTGTCAGAAAGTCAAGATAGAACACCGTAGACCAGGTGGTGAATTGCTACCTCTTCCAGTGCCAGAGTGGAAATGGGAGGATATCGCTATGGATTTCGTCACAGGGTTGCCAAAGACTCAGAGTCAAAAGGATGCGATATGGGTAATCATTGACAGGCTCACGAAGAGTGCTCACTTCGTGGCTATCAAGTCAACATGGGGAACCCAGAAGCTATCGGAAGTGTTCGTACACGAGATTGTCCGTTTGCATGGTACACCAAAAACCATTGTATCGGATCGTGATGGTCGATTCATGTCGAGATTCTAGAAGGAACTCCACAAGGCCATGGGAACCGAGTTGAGGTTCAGTACTGCGTTTCATCCTCAGACGTTTGGACAATATGAGAGGACCATCCAGACATTGGAAGATATGCTGAGAGCTTGCATACTTGATCGTCCGACTAGCTGGGAGAACAGCCTAAGTCTAATTGAGTTCACGTACAACAATAGTTGGCATGCTACTATTAAGATGGCTCCATTCGAGGCTTTGTACGGTCGAAGGTGCAGATCTCCGATTTGTTGGGATGAGAATGCCGACAAGGTTCTTCTCGGACCGGAGTTAGTCGAAAGGACTGCCTCGGACATTGCGTTAATCAGACAGAGGATGTTGACAACTCAGAGTCGACAGAAGTCCTACGCAGATATGAAGCGCAGGAATGTCGAGTTCAAGGTTGGTGACAAGGTATTTGTCAAGGTGTCGCCATCCAAGGGTGTGTTCAGGTTCGGCAAGCGTGGGAAGCTTAACCCTCGCTACGTGGGACCGTTTGAGATCCTTGACAGGGTGGGGTCTCTAGCGTATCGTTTGGCATTGCCGCCGTCGGCACATCCAGTGCATAACGTGTTCCACGTGTCCTTGTTGAGAAAATACGTGCCAAATGCGTCTCATGTGTTGAGTTATAAAGACATCGAGATTCAGGCAAATGGTACCTACGAGGAGATACCTGTGCATATTCTCGAACATCGCGAGAAGCAGTTACGGAACAAGATAGTATCATTGGTACGGATTCTTTGGTCCAAGGCTGGATCTGAAGAGGTTACTTGGGAAACCTGGGAGACTGAGGAGGATATGCTTAGCCATTTTCCCGAGCTGTTTTCGGCCTAGTTTCGGGGTCGAAACCTTTTTAAGGGGGTAGTGTTGTAATGCCTCATTTTTTTTGTTTATTCGGCCAAGTTTCGGGGTCGAAACTTCTCTTAAGGGGGAAGTGATGTAATACCCCTCATTTTTAGTGTTTTGGGGCGAAAATATCGGACGACCTAAATCGCCTTAGACGGGGTAACTAGTCGATCGGGTGATAGAAAACAATCCAAACCAAGCCAAAAATAGATAAACACAGAATAAATGTATAATAGCGTGATGATCTTATTAGATGTCGTGTGAATCAGACTGAATCGTGATACAACTTATCGTAATAAAACCAGAGATCGAGTGGGACTCGATCGGCGACTTGTGAGTGGCGACCGGCAGGGATATAGCATAAGTAGCCGTTAGAGAGCTAGGTGGAGAGCGAGAGTGCTATTCTGGTGAGTTGTTTTTTTATCCGAACGCCTCTCCTGTGTGTAATTGTGCAGTCTTCTTCTTATCTTCCTCGTCGTCCTAATATGGTAAGTCTTTTACTCTTGTGACCGTTTATGCTTCAGCTGAATATTCCATCTTCAATGCTCGGAGTGATGGTGAAGATTGCGCCATTAAATCTCTGCGTTTATGGTGGTTTGAAGGCAGTGGCCGTTGCGTGATCTAGCATTTAATGCTTGGCGAGATCCTCGCGATCCCGTCGGAAGGCATTCGACCAGAGACGTCTCGTCGGATCCTCTAGGCTTTCTTCTTCGATGTTCCGATTGGCAATGGGCTTGGGCTCGACCGATTTGATCCATCTTCTCTGGAGAATCCAGGCGTTCCATGGTGGCTTTTGCCCGTTCCGAGATGATGTCGCGTAGGAGCCCCTGTGAGAGCAGCCTAGCGACCTCCTTTCGCAGGGCGATGCACTCGTCGGTCGAATGACCGTGGTCGCCGTGGAATTCGCACCATCGACTCATGTCCTTCTTGACGTCCGGTTGGTCGCTCTTTCGGGGCCATCTTACGTCTTTTCCATACTTGTCGAAACTCTTGACGAGCTCCGACACGGAAACGTTGAAGTTATAAGACTGGACCCTAGGAGGCAACGCAGAGCCGTCTCTCCATTCCTGTGACCTGTCTTGGAAAGCATTTACCTGATTTGGTTCGTTTCGATTACAAGAATAGGGATGTGGACGTCTGTCTCGACGGTTATCGGAGGAATGTTTACGATCGGATGGATCGGGTCCGCGGGAGGCTTTACGCGACTCACGGTCCTCTTCCAGTCTTACCTCGGCCATAGTTTTGGCCTGAACATCTTCAAAACTTTTGCACGGGTACTTGGTAATCTCGTCGTAGAGATTGTTATCTTTGACCAAGCCTTGTCGGAAGGCTTCGATAGACGTTGTGATGTCGCAGTGGGGGATTCCCACTTTCTCTTTGTTGTACCTGTTGAGATAATTCCGGAGAGGTTCATTGTACCTTTGTGTGACTCGGTAGAGGTCACTCGATTGTTTCTCATGCTTCCGACTACTGGCGAACTGACTCTTAAAAGAGTTAACCAGATCCGCGAATGATGCAATCGTTCCCTGAGGCAAACGCATAAACCAAGTTAGTGCGGGGCCCGCGAGGGTCGTGCCAAATCTTTTGCACATGACAGCCTCGCGGCTCTCCCTTGAAACAGATGCAGCCATTAGTTTTTGTTTATAGAGAGAGATATGGTCATCTGGATCGGTGGTACCGTCGAATGTCGCCATGTTGGGGAGATGGAACTTCTTGGGGATCTCGACCCTTGTGATTTCTTCGTCGAACGGGGATTCTTCGAATCCGTCGGACGCTTCTCTCTCGATCGGTTGTGGGACTCCTGGGAGCCTGTTAAAGCGATCGTCGATCGTCTTCATGTGTCGGTCGAGCGTTTGCTGGAAAAGAGCCATGACATCTGGCGGATTGGCAACCTGTGTTTCGTCGATTCGGCCCCCGGTAGACCCGATCGGTGTAGAAAAGGTGACATGGTTAGTCGAAAATGGACTAGCGAAAGGAGTTCGAGACGTACCCTCAGTGTGTCCGGGACGTCGTACGCTTGGAGGCATTGGTTCGATACTGTCCATGTCGAGGCGTGTTCGGATGCCGCCGTGGATGGGTGCGTTCCTAGATCCTGAAGCCACTGATTGTACCTGTGACTTAAGAGACTCATTCTCACGGGTTAGTTGCGCAATCTCAGCTTCGGATTGGGTTGACAAAGCGGCTAGGGCTTTGGTTTTCTGACGTTGCTGGGCTAGTTCCTCTTGAAGGGCGGCCATTTTTTGAGAGAGTTCTTGGAACTGGGTTGGGGTAGGATTTTCGGTTGGGTTTTCTGTAGTTTGTGTTTCGTCTTCGAGACGTAGTTCTTGATTGTTAGTAGGAGGGTCAATAGTCATGGTTGTAAGGTTTCGGAAGGGTGATCGGCAAGTTGCCCCATGGTGGGAGCCAAATTGTTTTGTGGCGAAAAGATCGGACGACCTAAATCGCCTTAGACGGGGTAACTAGTCGATCGGGTGATAGAAAACAATCCAAACCAAGCCAAAAATAGATAAACACAGAATAAATGTATAATAGCGTGATGATCTTATTAGATGTCGTGTGAATCAGACTGAATCGTGATACAACTTATCGTAATAAAACCAGAGATCGAGTGGGACTCGACCGGCGACTTTTGAGTGGCGATCGGCAGGGATCTAGCATAAGCAGCCGTTAGAGAGCTAGGTGGAGAACGAGAGTGCTATTCTGGTGAGTTGTTTTTTTTTTATCCAAACGCCTCTCCTGTGTGTAATTGTGCAGTCTTCTTCTTATCTTCATCGTCGTCCTGATATGGTAAGTCTTTTACTCTTGTGACCGTTTATGCTTCGTCCGAATATTCCATCTTCAATGCTCGGAGTGATGGTGAAGATTGCGCCATTAAATCTCTGCATTTATGGTGGTTTGAAGGCAGTGGCCGTTGCGTGATCTAGCATTTAATGCTTGGCGAGATCCTCGCGATCCCGTCGGAAGGCATTCGACCAGAGACGTCTCGTCGGATCCTCTAGGCTTTCTTCTTCGATCTTCCGATTGGCAATGGGCTTGGGCTCGACCGATTTGACCCATCTTCTCTAGAGAATCCAGGCCCAACATTTAGTAAGGGTATTTGGGTAATTTACTCAACCCTCGTTCTGTGATTGTGTCATTTTTGGAGAAGTTTGGATTTATGTATCGAGATTTATCTCTGTAAACTTCCCTGAGGGATATAAAATACATTCGACGTATTTTCGGGGCTTAGAATATTTGTTCGGGTATAAATATATATAATTCGGGGTTTAAACCCACGCCAAGCCTTTTCCCGGGCAAATAGACGCGGAAAGTGCAATTCGGCGACCGCGGCAGCAATTCCGCGACCGTAGAAAAATGGCTCCTCCACAGAAGAACTGGGCACAGGAATATTCCGCGACCGCGGAAAAGTCCAACACACCAACGTCGCGTCGTCTGCAGAGCATCGTCGTCCGTGCCACCGTTGATCGTCTGACTCGCCGTTGATCTAGGCGGGGAGGACTCCTCTCCTTGGCTATAAATAGAGGCGAGCTTGGAGGATCTCTGGGCACTCAAATCCGATCTCTCTCTCTTGTTTTCTTGCTCGCCGGAGTTTCGAGCTCTCGCTGAAATCCTTCGAAGTGTTGTCGGAGCTCTCGTTGGTGGTTGTGGTGCTCGTTGGAGTGGTGCTTTGGAGGCGCAAGGAGGTCAGGAGTCGAAGCCCCCTCGAATCGAGCCCCCTCGCATCGTAGCCGGTGAGTTTGCTCCCTTTGGAGTCGCCGGAGTTCATGGCCGCGACCGCGGCAGTGACAAGGTTGGCCGCGTCCGCAGAAGCTGTCATGACACTCGCAGACGCCTTGTCCTCGACGGTCGCGACCGCGGAATCCCCAGCCGCGACCGCAGATTGCTCTGGCAATCGCGATCGTGGCCTTGGGCATGCCGGTCTCGGTCGGGACCTTCGTTCTTTCGATTTTGTTCGTTATTTCTTAGATTCGTATCATTTTATTGTCGAATCTAACCTAGGGTTTCGTTATGGGTCGTCGTCGTAGGAATCTGTAATCCGACTTCCGTTCCCGTTCCGGACCCAGAAATTCGTCGTCTTTCAATCGTTCGTCTAGACCAAGGCAAGTGGTGGTTCGCTCTTGCTTATCATTCAATGTTTCCATTAATTATAAATTGTTTAATTGTTAATTAAATTGGGATGAACTATTGTTTTCGTTTGGGAACAAATTTTATAAATGATACGATTAAGAAAGTGATATTATAATAGGTTGTGTATATTGCTAGAAACAACGCTATTATATCTGTTATTACCATGATGGTATTGGTGTGGATTTTATGTGTGAACTTATACATTATAGTTAGAACGAGTATTCGTAGGAACGCTATGTACCTTGCGAGGTCTAGTCGTTTCTTTATAACTGGTATTAGGAGGATTTTTCCCTAATACTTTCTCTGGTCATGACTATCCCCTATCCGAGTATAGGGGAGGTGCACACAACTGGTGCCAAACAATTGGGATTTATTCCCAAGATATCTCTCGTATCGATATGATATATGTTAAAAGCTTATAACGTAAATATACATTTTTGGAATTAAACAAGATAAGTGCGATTATGCACATAATTAATATACCCTCGGGCGAGGAGTACAATGTGGAAATCGCTCAGACTTCGATTAGAGTAAGTCCTCCTTCTAAATCTGAATTCACATTACGCGGTGAGGTTGGTCGTGGACCCAAATGGTCAAGTCTTTTTAAACGCTTGTGTTAAATTATAATGTTCCCGAACACTTGTCATACTTTCCGATAAGACACAATCTTTTGGAGTCTTCTCTTCATACGTTTCCTTAAGACTCGATCTTTAGGAGTCTTCTCTTGATCTTTCTGTTTCGTATATTCCTGTAGAAGTATTGAGGTTTACTATGTCATCGGCTTTCATTCGAGAAGCAATGGGTCTAGCCTAATACGACTACTTAGAACCTTTCTGTTTTACCCTTACATAGTCTTTCATTAGACTAACCAACCGGTTATTTTCCCTTGCATGGTTGGCTGGTGTCATCCATCTCATACGGCACATCAGGTAAACTTCCGTTCCGTGAAGGCTAGAATCTGACGATGAAGGCAGATGAAGTTTTAAGAGTTTTTATCCAGGTTGAAGATCCTAGGCGGGTGATCGCTTCGATCAAGACTCTTATGTTATTTATTTAAAAGACTTCCACTGTATTAAACATATTCTGTATTTCTGTTGTATTTGGGATTTACGGATGTAATTCCGAGACTTTGGTTTAAATAAAGATTATGATATCTCGTATTATCAGTGTGTTTTATGTTTTGAATGAATGGTTAAGCCTTGGGTGGCTTCGGATGTGAAATCTGAGGTCACTGGCGGTAATACTTTCAATGAAATATTTGGGGGTGTTACAAAGTGCAAAAAAGGAAATATCCAAGTCGCACTCGCGAGGTAGCTGCGGCGGCAAAATCACCCTTCCGCAATATGGATGAGCAAAAATTGGCAAAAAAGATTACCAAAAATAGCAAGGTTGAAGGGATGACAAACCTGGTAAAGTGGATGCAGAGTGAGAGGTTAGTGAGACAAACCCTTCTACTTAACTTAATAATGAATTGAATGTCAAAATGTTATATGACGTGACTGTTAATAATATGTCCTGAAAATGATTCCTTTTGGACTGACAAACTTATATATTGCCTGTTTGCCTTGTTTTTTATTCAAATGAATATGTACCATTATGCAGTGAGGTAATATTCCAATGCATCCTTTCAAACTAGTATGCATTTGTAACATCGTTTTCAGTGGATACATTAACATTGTTGCACCATTACATCATCTGGAGCAAATGATGTTCCTTTACCGTCAAAGGATTTCAGAGGATCCGGAGCGGTTTTCGAAGGTGGTGGTACTTGACACATTTTGGCAAACCTTGGTCACCTTTGAGTTCAATCGCTTCCAGAAGGACTATCCAAGTAAAGGTGAGGATGTAGTGATGAAATACATGAGCGGTGCATGTCCGGATGATTATGGCAAGAGATGGGATGATGCCGAACGGATATATGTGCCCTTCAACATCACAGAGTCTCACGGGTTTGCCTTAGAAATTGAACTATTCGACTGGTGTGTGACGGTGTATGACTGCAATGTGGGTTTGTACTCAGACAAGGATATTTTCGAGATGATCCAGCCCGTCATTGAAATTGTTCAAAGGTATGTCAAGATGTACGAGCCACTGGCAAAGAGATGTGAACCATTATTTGACAAGCCAATGTCGGTGTCTCGTCGTCATAACATTAAGCAGAACAAGCGCGAGTAAGTATATGTGTATTAATGCAATGATAAATCCACAATTGATATACATTCTAACTGCTTTTGTACATCTTGCAGAGGAGATTGTGGGGTCTACACCTTGAAGCACATTGAGTTGTTAATGCTTGGCATGACAAACATGGATCTTGCGTCCGACAAATTCGTAGATGGACACAGAAATCAAATGGCTCATTGTATTTTTAGATGTCGTTGGGATGGTCTTTACAGACATTTGTGTGATTTGGGGGAATTTAGCTTGCTTAGTGAGTTTAAGCTTGTTGGGGCCGATTTGGCAAGGAAGACATGTGGTAATTGTATTTTAATTTCTCTAGCTCGTGTTTTCAGGATGTTTACAAACTTGTGTTTACAATTTGCTGGATGCTTTCAAGCAATATGATGCTTTAGTCAGGACATATTCTCGTTTTACATGCAAACAACCAGGTTAGTCAGGTCATGTGAGAACATAAACCTAAGCTTTTCAAGGAATTTGCAGACATGCACATTTCAATAAAGAGTTGGATACACCATAAGGAAGACAGTGCGACCATACCAAGTACATAGCCTTACGACGTCCCTACAAAATGCATTATCTTGCTAAACATAAGCTTATGACTAATTATCATATTTTAACCAGCACGACAACTAACACCACAAGTACCACCACACCAAGTATAACTTTCAACTGAAATTTTTCTGTTTTCATCTTCATAATATCATCGCTTGAAGTCGCAAGATGCGGGTAAGTAAGCGTAGAGGTTGTCCCGTGATCTTCAGCAACTCTTACGCTTTCAATAGTCCCATTGGCTCTAAAATCATAAGCTTGACCATTCACCCATTTGAAGTAGTTGCAATTCTAACCTGCCTATGGTTCATCAAAAAATTAAACCAATCAACTATCAGTGAAATCGTTAGTCTAAATTTTGCACCACATTCAAAAACCCAAAATTATACCCTAATTGAAAAGGCCTCAAATCAGAACCCTAAACTATAACCCAGTTCCTAAATCATAACCCTAAAATTCATATTCAATATTACCTTCCATAATGAACACACATAGAACTGTTTTCCCAAATTTTGAGTATATTTGCAAGTTTGGATTGTTGTAGGGAGGCCATGGAAACATCTTCGAGTTGATGATTCACTGGCTGCGTGCCCTCTCCTCCACGAAATTGACTCTCTAGATGAGCTTCCTTGTGTCCAGCTTTTTTTTCATCGTATAATTTCCTCTCGTTTCCTCTTCGATGTTACTCTCGATTCCTCTCTTGTCGAAGAGGGTGTTATACCTCTGTATCTTCTTTGATGTTCTTTCTTCTCTGCAAATATGAATTTTTACTCGTTTTTTGGGTTTTGGGGTAAAGAAATGAGAATTCAGTGCTGATGTGATGTGTGTCAGGTTATCGTCCTTCTGAGCTTTACACGCCAAAAGCAAAATTAGGAGTTAGTGTTTACACGCCAAAAGTAGTTGCAATTTTTTATGTGCATATTTGAGTCAATATGATCCTACTTTTGCATAGCCAGAGCAGAAAACACCATAAGGAGGATTATGAGTTAGGGTTTAGGGTTTATTGAGTTAGGGTTTAAAACGGTTGGGAGCGGTTTCTAATAATGGTTTAAAAACATTCGACATTAACGTAAAATTTCCTACATTTAAACGGTTTATTAACCGAAAATAGCTTTTAAAACGGTTTCAAAAATGCATAAAACCATTTAAAATGGCGGGGTTAGTTGAGACCTAGAACCAAATCTTTGCAAAATGTATAAATAAGTCAGGCCATATTTAGATTTGTCAGGTCATTTTAAGTACATACACCTAAGCTTTCGAATAAATCTTCTCCAAAGTGAGCCTTTCCAATGCATATCCGATTTGACCCTTACTTCCCTAACCACTCGTCATTAACTCGACTCTCCACTCATCTTTGTGTATAAATACCGTGACTGCCTTGTGCAAATCCCTCACAAATCCGCCCTTACTCTCAAATTCCCAAATCTCCCTAAAACTCCTCTCTCAAACTCCAAAACTCTTTCGCATAATGCCAGACTCATTCATTAAGGTCTACCTACAGGTATACTCGGATGGGGAATTGTCCCCCACCATCGGGGAAATGGCCCTGTTGACCACGCATGTGTACACGGGGGGGGGGAGCATTACACTCATCAAAGTTTCAAAAAATAAGATGGAGATTTGGTACTTGCATGGGATGATCATCAACATGTCAAGATATGCCGGAAGTAAGTCGATTTTTTTTGAACAGGTCCCAGACTCTGAGCAGCGGTACCTCCAACCACTACAGACAGACGACGATGTTGCAGATCTCGTCCGACTCGGCGAGAAGATAGCCGGAGTCAAAGTCTACGTGGTGCGTGATGAAAGTGATGCCGTGCTGCCTCACTAGAACAAAAACCGCGTTTTACACCGGGCGTGTAACGCATTATACATCGGTTATTAACCGGTGTACAAGTTAGTGATGTATAAAAATGTAACCGATGTAAAAGAATTTTATACATCGGTTATGACCCGATGTATAATTTCCACCAAACCCAATGTAATTAACATTGCGGACTCAGGGAAGGGTATATACATCGGTTTTGAACCGATGTGTAAAGACAATACAACCAATGTAAAATATGTTCTACATCGGTTCGAGACCCGATGTATAAACCCCAATAAACTCGTGTAATAAGCATTGGCGCGCCAACGGAAGACATTTAATACATCAGTTTACAACCGTTGTATAAACATATCATTACCACGTGTATTTTGATAGGTTGGCCCTTTTATATGTACATAGGTTTTATATACCCGATGTATAAAGCATATTTTTTAAATGGATAAATTCCTGTTAATTCACAATGCCAATTCCTGTATAATTCACAGTATTAATTTCATGTACAATTCAAAGTGTCAATAATTCTAAAATGACATACTAATTAACAAGATGATATTATAAACGAACAATCGATTATCCAAAAGTATTAGATAATATCAAAATATCATATGTTCAATGAACAATAATATCTACATCATCTAATAAAACTAAACTTAATGCATTGTCAATTACTAACTAGTTGAAAAGACAACAAAATTTGTAAACAGACATTGCTAAATGAAATACTTTTCTAGAGTAACAAAAGTGTTGATTTGGTTTGTGCTTCACTTGACCTGTAATCAATATCTCTATGTCAACCCTGATTCTACTATTGATGCATATTGTCATTTAAGCTACGACCTGAAACACATAAATCATACATCAATGTACTAGTTCATATATTGTTAAGAAAACTGAAAAATAGAGAAATACATGTAATATGAATTAGTCAAAGAGAATACCTCTTCATTAGATATTTTAATGAAATACTTGAACCACTCTACACGAATTTGATCAATTTCCTTTGAGGAATATGGATGTTGGCGCTTGTTATAGTACTACAAAAGTAAACATAATTAATAACATATGGATGGAACAATAGTCTATGTAATGATTATTATTGAAGAAAAGTTAGAGATAATACTCCTTCTGGAATTGAATTTGTGTTTCGAACTACAACAATCTCTCGTATATATCGCAACACATAATATCCACAATCCACAAGGTTGGGTTGTCGAGGACCCTACACAGTAAATAATGTTATAATCATTCCAAACATAAAATAATTTCAAATAATAGATTGTACCTTGACTTTGACCCATCGTGTATACTGACGAGGTTTATTTTTCTCCATGTGAGCCCAAAACACTTTCAAGCTCCTATTAAGAAAAAGTAGATAAAACTAATGTAAATAATAGAAGCTAGATATACAAGATAATGTATGATTTGTTGTAAATATCAATAGAACTTACATCTCAATCAATTTTTTCGCTACTAAATCAATCTCCCCGTGTAATGGATCAAGATAATACACTGTGTCATCTTTCACACTTATCACCATTAAAACCCAATGACAGTTGCATATAGATATAAGTATGAGTATTTGCTTGTATATAAACATTGAGTTTCATATAGGAGAATATTAATTACCCTGTGTTATAAGGAGCAAAAAACATCTTCATACCGATATCACCTTTTAGTGTGTTCACAACATATTTTTGTCGATCAGAAATCAATGGATAACGTCCTTCAGGAGAGATACTCGTCGGACAAAGAAATTCGTACATATGATCAATTTTATGACACTCAGTGTCCCACATATATCTATGAGCACAAGAAAAATTATCACAAGCAAGTATGGATATATTGTATAAATTTATAATATATAGAGTTAATATAGTACGAACTAACCTTATATAAAGGGATATGTGATTTGCCTCATTTTTTTTTTTGCTCAGCCATTGCGCAACATTTCGGCTCTGGAAGCATTTGCTTTAATAGTTCAAGTAGATCCGTAAAGATCTTATCCGTCCATCCATGGCGAGCTTTTAAATTGTACAACTTCAGAGTAGCAGATAATCTTGTAAATTTTGTGCAGTCAGCATACAGGGGTTTGTGAGAATCATCTATCAAGTTTGCAAACATATCATCACCATCTTCAAAATCACCCGCAACATCATCAAGTAAATTCTCAATTCGATCACCCTCAAATGTATCATGTGTCTCAAATTCTTGTGTATTATAACTAGTTGTTTGACTAGAAGCTTTCTCTCCATGCCATATCCACCGTATATAGTCTTGATTAATACCGTTAACAAAAAGATGATCTCTTATTTCCTCGACACTAATCCGTTTCACATAACAACACTTGACACATGGACAAACTATTCTCGTATGATCAGAACTATGTTGAAGGGCAAAATTGATAAATTCCTCAACACCATCAGTATATTTTTGAGACAAACGACTGTGTCGCATCCATTCTCTATCCATTATGCTAAAAACTACACAAATATGGTGAAAATTAACTTGACGGACTGATTACTATATACAACAACGTAGACAAGCAATAGTTAATAAATGAAGCATAAGTTATTTATAAGGTAGTAATTTATGTCCAATTTGCAGCTTCAGCCTCATGACATCCAACCAAATTTATGTCCAAATTGATGTGATGTTATGTATCTTGTATTAAGCTAAGAATTCCTAGTTTAATCTACATACTTATTCAGAGGGTTTTGTCAGTAGCATCTAATAACCTAAACAGAGAAATCAGGTATACAGGAAATCACTTTATAACTTCATTCAGCCTCATGACATCCAATCAAATAGGATTTGAAAAACAAAGAAATTAGGAGGGATATTGAGTAGGAGTTCCAAAACAGCAAAATCAACAAAGAAAATCAACACTACAATAACAAAGAAAAAATCAGCACGAATTTGAACAACAAAGAAAAACAACACATACCTTGAATGAAGACAAATCACCAAAATTAGGAGGGATTAAGCAGTAAAATCAGCACAGCAACACTACAACGATCCAAAACAGTCCTCGATTGAGCAGCAAAATCAGTGATCCAAAACGTTCCTTAGGAGGGAAATTGAGCAGCAAAGTCATCACACACCCAAAACAGTCCTCCATTCCACTAATTTGAACAGGGGCAAAGAAAAAAGCACATACCTTTCCAGACGGTGACGAAATTGAGCAGCAAACGCTGAAAATTGAGCAGCAAAATCAACACTAGAACGAGGACGACCTTTCCAGACGATGGAGAAGAACACTGGGTAGACCGGCGGTAGAGAAGAGAACTGGGTAGACCGGCGGTGAGAAGAACACTGGGCAGACCGTCTTCTTCGATTCCACAGTTGGACGGGGCAGAAAACGCTGAAGATTTCAGAGAAGCGGGCGGCTAACGGAGAGAAGAACACCTGCGTTGTTGGACGGGGCCCTTCACCGGCGTTGGAGAAGCGGTGTTGGACGAGGCCCGGCGCGAAAACGTTTGAAGACGGCAAAGCGAGATGTGAGAAAAGGATGAATTGAAACCGCGCGTAGAAGAAACAGGTCAAGCTTCAAAGAGGGTAAGTTAAGTTTTAATTAAAAGTTTATTTTGTAACAGGCCAATTGTCAAAAAACAGCATTTTAGAAAAATTATGAGATTAAAATTCAAGGTTACATATAAGGTAAGGTAATATATTTAATTTATGAGATTTAAATTAGTTAGTGATTAAATATGATTAATTAGACATAATATATATTTCTAGAGCAAGAATATATGTATAAAATTATTATAACGGATTGAGAAAGAACAGTAATAAACAATAAGAAAGACACCAGATGTAACGTGGTTCACCCAAGAATTGCTACTTTCACACTGCAGAGATTGAGTTATAGATATCGACGGCCCAATAAGAGAACGTTGTATAGCATTTGTGCCGGGGGCGACTCCGCCCCCCCAGGCGAGGGGGTACTTCGTCCCCCTCGACCCCTAGACTCGCTGACCGGGCAGCGAGACCCCCGTGCCGACTCTGTGTAGTGTGACAATTCAAGCATACTCAACAAAAATACTAATTTAACAATAGCTAAAATATATGTTCGTATTTTAATTAATGTAGTTGTATATTATTTTTTCATAATTTAGAAAATTTTAAGGTTGTAAAAGGCATGATTATGCTGAGATCATGAAAAAGCAACAATTATATTTTTTTAAAAAATACTACAGAAATACCATAAATATATTTCATATATAATTATAAAAAAAACATGAGATTTATACATGGGTTTACAATTTACGTTGTAAATAGTATATACATCGGTGTTTACTTTCAGTGTAAAATAGAAAATATGTTGTTTATACACGGGTTCTTAAATGACCGATGTATATAGTATATACACTGGTTGATTTTTTGGCGCGCCAAAGATTATATGTCGGATATGGTGATTAACCGATGTATAATAACATAGCTCCATCCTTTTACCACACTTTGGCACGGATTCGGTGTATATTAAATGATGTAAAACGCAATTTTTGTACTAGTGCCTGCTGCATGAGCGTGGAAAGGGTTGTTCATGTAGTTGTAACGGTGTTCCTTATTAGTTTTAATGTTGTTTCTTTTGTGTTTGTGTGTGTACTCCGTAATTTCCATGGAAACTTTGTCATGGAAAGGGAAGTTTGTAAGGTTATGTGTTGTTTTGTAACATTAAGAAGTATGATCCTTTTTCATTATTCCTGTGTTTATGAGTTTTCACCACATTCATGATTTTTCAGGACAAATGTAACCTTTTCATAACGCACGAGCTAATTTCCAAGACAAACGATATAATATTTTAGAGCAATAACAACATCAAATATGTCAACACTTATTACTTGATCCAGTTTTGACCATATTCAATAATTTTCAGGAAAAACCACCCTAACATAAAACTTAAATCATCTCAACCACCATAATAACATTACATTTTTCCTTAGATGATCTCGCCCAAATTATATTGCACATTCAAAATGTGGCATACACTTATTACTTAGGGAAGCAAGTTCAAAAAATGAAAACATTATATATGTCATGGCACAGGTGTAGTTTATCAAGTAGTATTTATGTTTCACTGGGCGTATTTTACTTTTAGAATCTTTTTAAGTCAGGCCATATTGAAGTCTTACAATAAATAGTCAAGTTTGTTAGGCCATATTGAATTAAGTCATGAATATCCGATTTGACCCCTCTTTCTTTTCTCTGAAACACCCTTAACCCTTACCTTCTCAAATCTTCTCTTAAGCGTTTGAATATCCGATTTGTCAGGCCATATCGTTGCTTTTGAATAAATTTTCTCGCGGGTGGCAGCATTAACTCCTTTCCTGCACCAGTCCCGGGTGGATGCATTGACTCCATTCATGCACCAGTCCCATCATTGCTTTTTGGAGTTCCTATGGGCCTCTTCGACAACTTCTACTCAAATAAATAGTCCTGGTTGCAGCGTGGGAGCCCTACAAGTCAATCTTCCCCGAAAACTCTCTTGCTTCTCTACATCGCTCTTGCTTCACCGAAAACTCTCTTGGTAATTTGTACCTAAAGCCATGGCCGCCGAGCATCATTTTGTGACTGTCGTGTACGCAGAGGTGTATTACCTGATTCAAGCTGCAAGGGAGGTTGTCGATCCTTTTGGAGGTGGGTCATTGGTTTGTGGTCGTTATCGAGTTATCCCACAACCTTTTTTGTACTGGGTTTGACGTACTTTGTGGTTGTTGCAGTGAAGAAGATGAGCGACGGCGTCTTTCAGCGATACTTGCGCGACGTTGTCATGCGGGAACTCGCTACGCTGGATGCGGCACCTCAGGTGCTCATACCCATGAAGAGCTAAGGCGGATAAAGCTGAGGTTTAGATTGGTAAGGTTATCCTGTGTATTTTCTTCCTACATGCAAGTGACTTAAACCATAGCTGTTTTTTTTTTGCAGATTGAGTGGGATTCCCACTTCAATGAAATCAACATTAAAAGAGCACTTGAGCATGCTGAGTTCTTGAAGGGAGATCTGATGGCTCGATATCTAGCTTGATGGGTGCAGATTGGTTGCATTTTGTATGAATTTTGCGCTGAATGTTTTTTTGGGGGGCACTTCTCTCAAGCAGTCATTCTTGAACATGGGATGGGCGAGTTCAGTGAGTCGCAATCCTCTATCACTTGCAACCGCTATGGCATGAGCACATGGAACTTTATCAATCTGGAACATGTTACAATCACATGTACGAGCATTAATGTTCACAGAGTATCTGTGTAATAACCCCTAAAAGTCCCAACTTTCATTTTGTAAGCAAGACGTGTTAGGCATATTTTGTAACCTCTATAAGAACCATTTGAACGTGTTGATATACGTTTAATAAGAGTTATGAGTTTTAATTATTTGAGGATTGCTAAAAACCGGAATTTACCAAAGACTCACGATCAAGGTCCAAGAACCGCAAGCGCGGAAATGCCGCGACCGCGGTTTTGAAACCGCGGGCGCGGTTTGGCCTATGGGCAAACCGCGATCGCGGTTCTGAAACCGTGATCGCGAGCAACTCTGTTCGTCTTCTTCCTCTGCTTTCCAGAATGCCGACGATCGGAATTTTTTCCATGTGTCTGAACGGCGGGAGCTGAATCACTTCCTCTTCTCGGCATTGATGTGGAACGCCATTTCCGAGCCTATAAATAGGAGGTAGTAGCTCCGATCTTCTCCACCATTCTCAGCTCTCTCTTCCTCTCGATAAAATTTGGATTGTCATCGGAGTTGTCGTCGCCGGAAGCCGAAGTCGACGCCGTGGTGAAGTTCATGGAGTGGTGGAAGTGATCAATTGTCCAGAAGCGAAGATCCGCGCCTCATCGTCGTCGGTATGGCTCAAACGTTCGATTTAAGCTCGCGTTGGGATGGAGTCCCGTGACCGCGGCTCCATCCACCGCGACCGCGGCCGGGCAGAGACCCGCGACCCCGGCTAGGCGTGAAATTGCGATCGCGGTTATAAAACCACGGGCGCGGTTTTGCCCAGCAAAGCCGCGATCGCGGCTATGCTAACTGCGACCGCGGCACTGCCCTTTTTCCTTTGTTTTGTTTCGTCTTTTCGTACCGTATCTAATTTAGGGTTCTTGTCTTAAAACTCGCCATCCATGGCCGGTTGTGCAAATTGGGATCCGACCCTACGGAATGGCAATAAAATTCAACGGGAATTTTAGTGGACAGTCGTGCTCAAGTCCAAGTTCTCAGATCTCGAACCTGATCTCTCGTTCGTTAAGCTAAGGCAAGTGGAGGTTCGCTCTTGCTCATTATTCCATATTTCCCTTGATTATCAATTATTTGATTGTTTAATTAAGTTGGAATAAAGTTATTGTTTTGTGTTTGGGAACAGATTTGATAAAGCGATATGTTAAAATATGGATTTGTAATAGGTTGTATATATTGCTAGAAACAACGCTATTATTCTATATGATCTTACCGTAATGGATTTTGATGTGGATTTATGTGTGAACTGATGTGTAGTTAGCACGAGTATTCGTATGAACGTTATGTACCTTGCGAGGTCTAGTCGTTTCTTTATAACTGGTATTAGAAGGATTTTGCCCTAGTACTTCTGGTCATGACCGTACCCTTATTCAAGTGGTAGGTGCACTTAGCTAGTGCCAACATTCAGGATTCATTCCCAGAAATATCTCTCGTATCGAGAAGATGTGAATTAAAAGCTTTAACGTGAATGTTCGTTTTGGAATTAAATAAGATAAGTGTTTTTACGCACATAATTAATATATACCCTCGGGCGAGGAGTCCAACATGGAAACCGCCCGGACTCTTGTTAGAGTAAGTCTTCTTTCCAATCTGGATTCGCATTGCGCGGTGAGGTTGGTCGTGGACCCAAATAATCAAGGTCGTGTTTTAAACTTGTGTGAGAACTTAACGTTCCCAAACAATTGTCATACATTTCCTATAAGACTCAACTCCTTTGGAATCTTCTTTTCATACGTTTCCTATAAGACTCAATTCCGTTGGAGTCTTCTCTTCGATCATTCCTTTTCTTGTGTTTCCGTAGAAGTATTGGAGTTCACATCGTGTATCGGTTATTATTCGAGAAGCGATAGTTGTAACTTGATACGACTACTTAGAACCTTTTATTTGTACTCTTGCATAGTCTTTCATTAGACTGACCAACCGTTTGTTTCTTTTGCATGGTTGGCTGGTGTCATCTATCTCATACGGCACATCAGGTAAATTTCCTTAGTTGTGAAGGCTAGATTTCCGACATTGAAGGCAGTTGATGTTGATATTTTAAGTGTTTCCTAAGGTTGAAGATCCCAGCGTAAGATCGTACGGTTCAAAACCCATTTTGGCGTTTTATCTATTTCAAAGACTTCCGCTGTAATATACATTTTATGTATTGGTTTTGTTATCAGTTGTAATTTACAAACGTCGGTATGAGACATTAATTGGTAAATTTTCATACTATTTACTAAAGTTTACACTATTATATCATTTGTTATAAAAATGGTAAGCCTTGGGTGACCCCGGGTGTGTATTCTAAGGTCACTGGCGGTAATATTTCCAAAGGTATTTTAGGAGTGTTATAGATTTGGTATTAGAGCCGAAAGTTTTTAAAATGATTTAAGTTTTCAAATCGTTTTACTTAAAACAAAACTTGGTAAACCGTTCTTCGTTCATAGTAAAGAAATTAAACTGGGTATTTTAAAAGACAAGTCAAAGTTCTAACAAACGTTATGCTTTTAAGCAAAGTTCTTATATTTTGAAACCTCTGCCGTTCTAGTCGTGCCTTCTTCTCCTGCCTAATATAGAAAGTTAGCTTCTATATTTAGTAAGTTCTAATTCTTCCTCGTCACCTCGCAGGCAATGGGTGATATCGTATCACAACTTAAGGGAAGAAAGGACGCTGAGGTAGCTCCGCCACTTAAGGTCGAGCTCGAGTCTCCTATTCTTTCGAGTTGCGCTCAGGTCGGGATTGCGGTTAGTCCTCAAGAGTAGGAGGAGACCGTTCTCGTGGAGTCGGTGGTTCTCGTATCCGACAGGATGGAAGACCCTGAAGAGGACCCTGAAGAGGATCCCGAGGAGGATCCTGAGGAAGACCCAGAGAAGGACCCCGAAGAGGATCCTGAGGAGGACCCTGAGGAGGACCTCGAGGAGTATGATACTGATATGGGTCTGGAGCACATGCTTGTGGATGGAGAGGACCCGAGGATGCAGTTTCTTTTCCCCAGTCCGGACTACTCACCCCTGTCCCCTGCTACTTGGGAGGCACTTGGGGTGTCTGGTGCTGACAGGGAGGAGTACGAGCCGTTGGATGCACCAGGGGGTCCGCATCCTACCCACGCACCTAGAGAGCCGGTGATGAGCCCTGCTTCTCGTCACATGCACCATCAAAGTGAGATGACTTCCACCGAGGCTCATCGCCAAGTGGAAGAGTTGATGGAGCAAGCCCGTAGGCAAGCAAGACCGTGGGGATCGTTGGAGGCTTCTGTGGACGTTCCCACCTAGCAGGCAAGGGTCAGGCCCCGTGTGCTAGTTGAGCACATGGATGAGTGGATGGACTCGCTATACGCTATGGAGGAGCGGGCTTACGATGTTGAGTCCAGTCTCTCTCTCATGTTGGATGATGTCCACGAGCTTCAGGAGAACCTTAGGTGATAGGTGTCATTTCATGCACCTTAACTAGCAATTATTAGCATTATTTAGAGGAGTTTATGACTAGAGTTGAGGTTAAGTCTGTAATCCAGAAGTTGTGGAGAGAATTGAAGATATCCAGGGATTTACAGCTTACTGAAGGATGGATGAGATTCCGCTTGAAGACTAATTGGAGAAGGCTACCAACACTTGGTGGTATGGAAGAGCGGAAGAGAAGAACAATGTACTGAATTCAAATGGTTCGTTCTCTCTACTCAGATGTCCAAATGAAGTGATTTCAATTCTAGGAGTTAGATCTTGAAGTCTACTGCAAGTCCTCAAAATATGAGCGCAATCCGAGTTGGGAATCAAACGTTATGGCAGTTTTTACTAAAGTGTCGCAGAAGTTGAAAAAGGCACCGCCGTCCCGCGGTGGAACTCACCGCCCCGCGCCAGAAGCCACCGCGACCCGGCGGTGGATCTCAGAGAACACTGATGCCCCGCGGTGGGCACGTAGCGCCTCGCGGCCAAAATACTTTATTTTCTTATTTTTGCTATTTCGGATTTCCTTATTTTCTATTATTTTATTTCCTTTGTTATTTTGCATTAGGTTAACTTTATTTTCCAAAGCCTATTTAAGATCTTTTCCAGGTCTTAGATAGAAGACTGGTTTTTCTTTCTGCCTCTAGGGTTTTAACCCATGGAGAGCTAAACACCTTTGTTTCGCTAGACAATTGAAGCACTGCAATGAATTGGTTGTGAGATTTCTATTCCTTGTTCTATATCTTATAAAGTTGGTTTAATTCTCTTGAGCATATTGTCTATTGGTTTATGTTGATTCTTCTAGCGTAGCTAACTAGGTTTTTCGACATCTATCAATTGCTAGGATTTGCATATAGTGGTTCCGAGTGCATATCTAGTGGCAAACACGATTGTTGCGTATAGGGGTTCCGAGCGTGCAATCGTGAGTGAGAATTATTTGCATGCTAAGTAGTAGGGCGTCCTTCTATTTGCATGTATCCTATATCCTTGTGTGTATTGCTATTGCTGTGTTAGTGGTAAAGTATGCCGACAACTGTGAGAATCGGTGGTACTTTACCAGTGACATAGTAATAAGTCTATCGACAACTGTGAGAATCGATAGTACTTAAGATCAGGGTGGGAGCAACTATAAGATTCTAAAAAGAACTTGGAACGATAGTTTTCAGTGATCAACCTATTTCATCTGTTGTGTGGATATTTGTCTAGTGGAATATTTCCACCCATCATATTTATTTTCCTTCTAAAGCTTGCATCTTTGTTACTCTGTGTTTGACAACCAAAACCCCCCTTTGTTACTTTGCATGCTTATACACACATAGAAGATCACTTCCTCCCTGTGGATTCGACCCTTGCTTGCCGCTACTACTTGTTTAGGTTTGTTAGGATTATTTTGTTTAAATGTCACGACAACGCCTTATCAAATTGGCGCCATTGCCGGGGAGGCAAGTTTTGATCTTTTCGTGTGTTTGTTTGTGTGCGTGTTACGTCGGTGTGGACCTATCTTACGGTCCACACCAGTGCTACTGATTTCTGTGTGTTTTTCTGTTTGCTTTTGATACAGAGATGGATTTCTGGGGAGAACCGCGCGATGACCTATACCCCTACTCATTTTCGCCAGAGAAGGGATACTACCCAACTTCCAGTACAGCAAGGCCAGTTAGAGCATGCAGACTCTGTCATGATCCGCTGCATTCCACTGACGATTGCCCAAGACTTCCTGAATATGCAACTACAGTAAACGCTGCAAGAGGTTTTGATCTGCAGAGGCCGCGATATGACCCATACTCCTACGCATACCCTCCTTATGGTCATGACTACCAGGAGTTCTACCCAGGGCCATAATCGCTCTACCAGCAGGGTGCTCCACAACAGTATAGTCCGGCCTATGAGCATAGTCCGCCTGTGTCCAATCCAAATATCGTCACTGAAGCGATGCTCAGGACCTTGACTCAGCAATTCACCACTCGTGCTCAAACTAGGGAGTCAAGCATCAAGAATATAGAAAGGCTGACGGACCAGATAGTGGAGGCGATTGCACGGATCGATGCAAGGATTTCGGGGAGTCTACCATCTCAAACGGTAATAAACCCAAGGGAAAACGTTTCTCCTAGTGCTGAATAGGAGGACGAATATGAGATGGAGAAAATCGCCGACCGCCCCGCGTCATCTCTCACCGCGACCCGGCATGAAGCCCTAGTTATTTCACCGCCCCGCGGCGACACTGACCGCGACCCGGCAGTGAGCCTCAGTAATCCTCCCTCACAGCCACTGCCCCGCGGCGATGACCACCGCCCCGCGGTGGACGGAGTGCCTCCTAGTGAGATTTCACCGCGACCCGCGGTGAGATCAGCGCAACCCGACGTCCAAAATTCCTATTCTGCTGATGAGGTCTGCGTTGATACTGATGAGGAGTTAGGACTTCCAGATGATATTTTGGATCGCAAGGTGCTGACTGAGGAGGAGTATTTTTTGAGATTTGAGGAGGAGTGGAGCGACGATGAGGAGGAGTGCCGTGATTGCGAAAATACTCCAGAGACAACCATTTCTCTCGAAAATGCTCCGGCAGTCCCCGACCCTCTAGAGGCTGCCTATGATGAGTTTGTGCATCTCAACTCCTTCCCGCTCGTCGCGTTGCAACCCATCGCACCCTTCCTTGAGGCTTCCCGAGTTACTCAAAGGCTAAAGAACAACGAGAATATCTATGAGGCCTTCAGTGACTGCACAAAAACCGTTCCCTTGGTCACACTGGCAGACAGCACCCCTCGCTGCAAGAAAATGTTAAAGGTGTTGGGCATGATCAAGAAGAAACCGAAGGGGAAGCACGAGAAGGAAGCCTTGATACAAGTGGCTGATTTTTATATGCTGGATACGGGGCAGGACGTACATGCAGCCCCTGAGATGCTGAGTACACAGTTTTTAAAGATGGCAAGTGCATTCATGGATACGATGAGTGATCCAGCCATCAACAATTGCACAAGATTGGGGGTCACGCTCAATCGGGAGTATACAAAGAGGCATCCCCCTGATCCAGGCCCCAGGAGTTTAGTTGCTATGAGCAACCCAAGTTGAGGAGTTGGAGTAGTATGCCAAGCCATGACAATAACTAAGGCGCTGTCCGGGAGGCAACCCGAGGTATGTTTTACTTTCTTTGTTTTTCTTTCTTTATTTCTTGCATTAGTTTTGCTTGTTTTTGTTCTTGTTTTTTATTTTCGACTAACCTGCAGGGAAGAGACCCATGCCTATTGAAGAAGGTGTTTCCACACCAATGTAAGTCTTCCTTCCCTGCACTAAGTCACTCCCCGAAAAAACCTTAAACGGGGAACAAAAAAAAAAAGTTCTATCGAAGGACAGCTGTCCAGAGTTCCACATGGAGATGGTGCGCATCATGTTGTCAAGGAGGAAACCTTAGCTCTACACACATTTTTATTTGATAACGATGATGGCCCTACAATTGACAGTTGGAGAGGAGGAACACTAGAGCCCTCACCATGATTACATCTGGGCTCCACCATGTATTCCTAGAATGCCGTGTAACCCCGACATCTTTGCTATACCACTATTCACCAAAGTGGTTCCCTTTTGGTTGCACGGTAGGAGAAGATTACAGAGTTGATGAAGACACCCGCCCAACACCAGAGACCTGGGCATTTATTGAGAAGACCGTCAGCGACAACTTCAGTGTCCAAGCAGCTTGGCGATGTTTGTGAGTTATTTTTTGTTTTTCCATGTGTTCTATTCTTTTGTCTTTCATTACATTGAGGACAATGCAATGTTTAAGCATGGGGGAGGGTTTTATACTTGCTACGTTGTTGAGGAGAAAAATTAAAAAATGAAAAAAGCCAAAATTTGAAAAAAGGCATACATAAAAAATCCTGGGATAGATCGAAAACCCGAAAGGGCGGCCTAGGTAATAAGCAGGTGGCTTGGACCAACATTAGGCTGGGGTAATATGTGGTCAAGAGTGACGTGAGCTTATGTGAGTACATCTATTGGAAAATGAAATGAGTGGCTTGGTGAAAACCCGAAAGGGCGCCTTGGCAAAATGAGCGAAAAGAAGAAGAGTGATTTTAGGATTTCTCATTATTCTTGGCGAGGCGTCATAAGAAGAGGAGTTATAAGGAGGATTCGGGTAGGTCACTTTGGAGAGATAAGAAGATAGATGGGAGGCTAGGATTAGTATTGTCACTCTATGGTGTTGTGTTGTATTGTGTTGTTGTGCTGTGCATGTTGCTTTGGTACTCTGGAGCTGATTGTTGAGTTGTTGTAGTTACTGGTGTCATTTTTCCTTGTACTTCCTGAGACCTTGGTGTTTGATTGAGAGAGTAGGTTTATCTTTAGCTTACTCGGGACGAGTAAAGGTCTAAGCATGGGGGGAATTTGATAGGTGTCATTTCATGCACCTTAACTAGCAATTATTAGCATTATTTAGAGGAGTTTATGACTAGAGTTGAGGTTAAGTCTGTAATCCAGAAGTTGTGGAGAGAATTGAAGATATCCAGGAATTTACAGCTTACTGAAGGATGGATGAGATTCTGCTTAAAGACTAATTGGAGAAGGCTACCAACACTTGGTGGTATGGAAGAGCGGAAGAGAAGAACAATGTGCTAAATTCAAATGGTTAGTTATCTCTACTCAGATGTCCAAATAAAGTGATTCCAATTCGAGGAGTTATATCTTGAAGTCTACTACAAGTCCTAAAAATATTAGCGCAATCCGAGTTGGGAATCAAAAGTTATGGCATTTTTACTAAAGTGTCGCAGAAGCTGAAAAAGGCACCGCCGCCCCGCGGTGGAACTCACCGCCCCGCGCCAGAAGCCACCGCGACCCAGCGGTGGATCTCAGAGAACACTGACGCCCCGTGGTGGGCACGTAGCGCCTCGCGGCCAGAATACTTTATTTCCTTATTTTTTCTATTTCGGATTTCCTTATTTTCTATTATTTTATTTCCTTTGTTATTTTGCATTAGGTTAACTTTATTTTCCAAAGCCTATTTAAGATCTTTTCCAGGTCTTAGATAGAAGACTGGTTTTTCTTTCTGCCTCTAGGGTTTTAACCCATGGAGAGCTAAACACCTTTGTTTCGCTAGACAATTGAAGCACTGCAATGAATTGGTTGTGAGATTTCTATTCCTTGTTCTATATCTTATAAAGTTGGTTTAATTCTCTTGAGCATATTGTCTATTGGTTTATGTTGATTCTTCTAGCGTAGCTAACTAGGTTTTTCGACATCTATCAATTGCTAGGATTTGCATATAGGGGTTCCGAGTGCATATCTAGTGGCAAACACGATTGTTGCGTATAGGGGTTCCGAGCGTGCAATCGTGAGTGAGAATTATTTGCATGCTAAGTAGTAGGGCGTCCTTCTATTTGCATGTATCCTATATCCTTGTGTGCATTGCTATTGCTGTGTTAGTGGTAAAGTCTGCCGACAACTGTGAGAATCGATGGTACTTTACCAGTGACATAGTAATAAGTCTATCGACAACTATGAGAATCGATAGTACTTAAGATCAGGGTGGGATCAACTATAAGATTGTAAAAAGAACATGGAACGATAGTTTTCGGTGATCAACCTATTTCATCTGATGTGTGAATATTTGTCTAGTGGAATATTTCCACCCATCATATTTATTTTCCTTCTAAAGCTTGCATCTTTGTTACTCTGTGTTTGACAACCAAAACCCCCCTTTGTTACTTTGTATGCTTATACACACATAGAAGATCACTTCCTCCCTGTGGATTCGACCCTTGCTTGCCTCTACTACTTGTTTAGGTTTGTTAGGATTATTTTGTTTAGGTGTCACGACAACGCCTTATCATTAGGCAAGCAAAGCAACTGGTCAACCCACACTACGAGCTGGATGTGGTGGATTTTCGCCCAGGGTTCTTGGATCGGTTTTGCTATCCACCTGTTCCTAGGGAGGGGCCAAGCGTTCCTGTGACTAGGAAGGGGCCAGGTGTTCCTGGTCCTAGTAGCTCGAGAAGACCGGCTCCGGAACCAGAGGACAGGTCACCTCCAAAGAGATATCGGAGGGCTGATGAGTACAGGAATCTTTTCAAAGACCCTTCGGGGGGACAGTAGCAAGTTGTAGTGATCTTTTCTCACTGTTTTGCCTTTCGTTGTTTTTAGAGCATTAGCCTCCTAACAGTTTTGTCTTGTCGTTTAGGAAGGTTATTGTAAGACTTATGAAACATGGTTTCAGTTCTTTTATCAATAAAATTTGCAAGATTAATCTACTCTGAATTAATTATATTTATTGTGCTTCTTTAGATGGTATATTAATTTCATGGAGTACTTTAATAATTTGAACGGCAAACAGATGGTGAACACGAGGAACACTACCCGTGCTGGTACTGGGCTAAGTAACAACCCTAGGATAAACCTGAGAAGTGCTGCTAATCAGGGGGATGAGAGCGAATCTGCCTCTCACAATAACCCAGCAGGCAATAACCGTGTTCAGGCTAACCCTCGAGTGGAGAGGGAAGGAACTTTCGTCCCACCAACTACTCCAGTGGTCTTTGATGATGCGGCCATCGAGGCCATTCGAAGGATCGTTGTACAGGCTGTCACCGAGATAGTTCGGCCAGTTGTACAACAAGCGCAAGGTGTCCCAGTTCCTCAGGTTATTCCTGAATTTGGGGAGCTAGTGGACCATGTACCTCTGATCGTTACCATGGGAAATGGAGGGAATTACGGTCGGGCCTTGAAGGCCATTAGCTCGATGAGGCCTGATAGCTATGATGGTACCGGAGAACCAGTCAGGGTGGTATATTGGTTCTCACATATGGAGCGGTTATTCAGGAACGTCGCTTGCACTGAGGCTGAGAAAGTGCACATTGCCTCCCTTCAACTAAAGGATGTGGCTAGTGAATGGTGGGAGAGCACTGGATTAGCTGATCATCCCGCGTTGAATTGGGGTATGTTCAAGACGAAGATGACCGACCGTTTCTTTTCCCGTGCTATGAGGGAGGAGAAACATAAGGAGTTCCTTTACCCCAAGACGGATGGGCTGAAGATGACTGATCTAGCTACAAAGTTTAACCACTTGTTGCAATATGCTGGACCGGAAGTGTCGAGTGAGGAGCAAAAAATCTGGCATTTCCATGAGTGGATGAACCCGGATATCAAGCCGTTGATGGTGCGCCACGGCTGCTCTACTTTGGAGCAGTATGTGGATGCTGCCTATAAGCTAGAAGTGACTCTGGAGGAGTCAGAAAAGAAGTGTAATCGTTAGAGACCGGTGCAGAGCCAGCCTCAGGCTAATGGGTTTAAATGACCAGCACCACCGTCGCACTTTGCCAAGTCTGGTCGAGCAAGAACTGAGGCGACGCAGTCAGGTCCTACTCAACGCTCGGGCCAGAGCAAGAACCCGATTCAGTGCTATAACTGCGGAACGCCGGGGCACAAGAGCAATGAGTGCACGAGGGGTAAGAGAACGTGCTTTGCATGTGGGAAGGAAGGGCATTTGTAGACTTTTTGTCCTCAAAGGAGGCAGAAGGAGGCTGGGTCACAACAAGGGTCAGTTAGCCATAATAATCGACCTCGATTCAAGCCTGTAGGGACTCATAGTACCTCGATGCAGACGACTGCTCAGAACAAGGGAAATGCCCCAGCTGCTCCAATGAGTCAGGGTCAGCGGTTGTATGAGATGCGTGAGGCTGACGGACCTAACGCTCCGATTGCCCAAGGTACTATATACCTTCACTCTACATCAGTTTGCATATTGTTTGATTCAGGTGCCACTCATTCCTTTATTTCGGAGAAGTGTGTGAGTAAGTTAGGGTTGAAGTGCAATGAATCTTGCGAACCATTTGTGGTGAACCTTCCCAATGGTGAGCAATTAGTTGGGACCAAGCGACTGTCGGAATTTCCGATTACCATTTAAGGTCGGAAGTTCAAAGCCGACTTGATCTGTATATCAATGGCTCCATACGACATCATTTTCGGGATGAATTGGCTGACACGTCACGGGGCGGTAATCAATTTCAGCTCAAGAACAGTGACAGTTTCATCTGGGGGCCAATTTCTATGTAGATTCAAGGGTCGTAATGACGCTGATAACGGGAAGTTGATAAATGCAATGTCCGCGTTTAATGAGAATGGAGTTATGGTTGATCCTCAGAAAATTGAGGCGATAGCTGACTGGAAGCGACCTCAGAACGTGAAGGAGGTGCGTAGTTTCTTAGGACTTGCAGGGTATTATCGACGGTTCGTGGAGGGATTTTCAAAGATCGCTCTACCCATGACCGGATTGCTCCGCAAGGTTCATAAGATGTTCATATGGGACGACAAGTGTGAGGCAAGTTTTCAGAAGTTGAAAAAGTGTCTGACGTCCGCACCAGTTTTGGCGCTACCGGAAGGATCTGATGCTTATGTGGTCTATAGTGACGCTTCAAAACATAGGTTAAGATGTGTATTAATGCAGAAAGGAAAAGTTATTGCATACGCATCTCGCCAATTGAAGCCATATGAAGCGAATTATCCAACGCATGATCTGGAGTTAGCGGTTGTGATTTTCGCGCTGAAGATTTGGAGGCACTATCTCTATGGTGTTAGATGCCAGATCTTTACCGACCACAAGAGTCTCAAGTATGTGTTCACTCAGAAGGAGTTGAATATGAGGCAACGTCGCTGGTTAGAGCTACTCAAGGATTACGATATTGAGTTGTTGTATCATCCGGGCAAGGCTAACGTGATAGCCGATGCTTTGAGCCGGAAGACGCCGCACGAGACCGTGGTAGCTCTGCTCACTGCTCAAACCGAACTGCAACAAGGATTGTGCGAGATTGATGTCTTGTATGATCAACGTCGAGGATGTCTGAATATGTTGGAGATTCAGGCTACGCTACTCGATCAGATCAGGGAGAAGCATGTTGATGATCTGATCTTAGTGAAGTTAAGCAGTGAAGTGGTGGATGGGAAAGCTCTGGGATTTGTGATTCAAGATGATGGATCAATTTGGTTTCAGGACCGGATCTGTGTGCCTGACGTTGATGGCCTTCGTCAATTGGTGATGAAGAAGGCTCATTCGTCAGCTTAATCTGTACATCCAGGATCCAGTAAGATGTACAAGGACCTCAGAAAGAAATTCTGGTGGCCCAACATGAAGTGGGATGTAGCAGAATTTGTGGCGAGATGCTTGACTTGTCAGAAGGTCAAGATTGAACACTGCAGACCAGGCGGTGAATTGCAACCTCTCCTAGTGCCGGAATGGAAGTGGAAAGATATTGCGATGGACTTCGTCACGGGATTGCCGAAGACTCAGAGTCAGAAGGATGCCATATGGGTGATCATTGACCGGCTTTTGAAGAGTGCTCATTTTGTGGCCATCAAGTCAACTTGGGGAACCCAGAGGCTATCGGAAGTTTTCCTGCACGAGATTGTCTGATTGCATGGTACGCCAAAAACCATTGTATCGGATCGTGATGGCCGATTTATGTCGAGAGTCTGGAAGGAACTCCACAAGGCCATGGGAACTGAGTTGAGGTTCAGTACTGCATTTCATCCTTAGACGGATGGGCAGTCTGAGAGGACCATTCAAACACTGGAAGATATGTTGAGAGCTTGTGTGTTGGACCGTCCGACCAGCTGGGAGAACAACTTAAGTCTAATTGAATTCACGTACAATAACAGCTGGCATTCCACCATCAAGATGGCTCCATTCGAGGCTTTGTACGGTCGAAAGTGTAGATTTTCGATTTGTTGGGATGAGAATGCCGATAAGATTCTGCTCGGACCAGAGTTAGTCGAGAGGACTGCCTCGGATATTACCTTGATCAGACAGAGGATGCTTATAGCTCAGAGTCGACAGAAGTCTTATGCTGATTTGAAGCGCAGGAATGTCGAGTTTGAAGTAGGCGACAAGGTGTTTGTCAGGGTGTCGTCATCCAAAGGCGTGTTTAGGTTCGGCAAGCGTGTGAAGCTCAACCCTCGCTACGTGGGACCATTTGAGATCCTTGACAGAGTCGGATCTCTAGCATATCGTTTAGCATTGCCGCCGTCGGCGCATCCTGTGCATAACGTATTTCATGTATCATTGTTGAAGAAGTATGTGCCAGATGAGTCTCATGTGCTAAGTTATGACGACATCGAGATTCAGGCAAATGGTACATACGAGGAGAGACCTGTGCGTATTCTTGAACGCCGCGAGAAGCGCTTGAGGAACAAGGTGGTACCATTAGTAAGGATCCTCTGGTCCAAGTCAGGATCTGAGGAGGTAACTTGGGAAACTTGGGAGACTGAGTCTAATATGCTAAGTCGTTTTCCCGAGCTGTTTTCGGCCTAGTTTCAGGGTCGAAACTTTTTGTTTAAGGGGGAGGTATTATAATAACCCCTAAAAGTCCCAACTTTCGTTTTGTAAGCAAGACGTGTTAGGCATATTCTGTAACCTCTGTAAGAACCATTTGAATGTGTTGATATACGTTTAATAAGATATATGGGTTTTAATTATTTGAGGAGTGCTAAAAACCGGAATTTACACTGGCGGTAATATTTCCAAAGGTATTTTAAAACAATAATATATTCTTCCCCGACCTGAACACGGAAGACATTGTCAAAAATTCAACATCTTTGGTGGTGTTTAGCTAAGAATTCAGCAACTCTTTGGGGAAATCCATTTGGCAACATATGAATGAGATGTCAACTTACAAGTGAAGTTTTTTATTCTGGATGACCCATCACCTTTTAACGTGATCTTGGGGCGACCATGGATCTATGAAATGAGAGCAGTCCCATCCACCTATCAATAGACTATAAAGCTCCTCACAAAGTGGGGAGGGGGGGAATTCAAGAATCAAAGGCAAACAGAGATTGGCAAGGGAATATTACAAGATCTCCTTTAAATCAACAATGACAATAAAACAACCTAAGAGATAGTCTGCATAACAGTTAACGAATTGCAAGTCGTCGACACATTACACTAAAACGGAGCTACCAAAGCTTGACGAAGTAATCCTTGATCCCAACAAACCTAATCAAGTTGTGAATATAGGATTTGATACTCCAGTCGAAATACGAGAACAACTACTCGATTTCTTGATCCAACATTAAATGTTTTGCATGGACCTAGTCCAAACATGATTGTTCACAAGTCGAACGTAGACCTACAACACCTACCAGTCAAGCAAAAGAGGCGGGAGTTTGCACCCGAAAGAAAAAAAGTGATAAAAAAAGAAGTTTAATCCCTATTTGAAACTTGAAAGATTTGAGAAGACAACTATCCGGATTGGTTGGCTAACGTGGTGGTAGTGAAGAAGAATAATGGAAAGTGGAGGGTGTGTGTAGACTTCATCGACCTAAACAAAGTTTGCCCTAAAGATCCATTCCTACTACCATATACTGACACTAGGTTGAAGCCACCGTTGGACACAAGATGCTCACCTTCATGGACACACCAAATCTAGATGATCCAGATCAAGAGAAAATTGCTTTCATCACCAACCAAGGAATATTTTTTGGTCAGAATTAACCAACCAAGGAATATACTATTATAAAGTAATGACATTCGGTCTGAAGAACGTCGAGAGTCACTTATCAACGACTTGTCAACAAGATGTTAGAGAATCAAATCGACGACATCATAGAGGTCTACTTTGGTGACATGTTAGTCAAGTCGAAGAAGGCAAATGACCACATCGAGCATATAAAAACAAATTTTGAGATTCTCAAGAAATACAACATGAAGCTTAAATCCACCAAGTATTCATTTGGCGTATCATCCGGCAAATTCCTTGGATACATGGTGATACAAAGAGGGATCAAAGCCAGTTCATATCAGATTAAATCCATCCTCAACTTACACTATGCAGATGTGTCAAAGATTTCTAGAAGTTAGCAAGAAGAATAGTTTCATTGAACTAGTTCATATCCAAGGTGTTTGATAAAAACGAACATGAGGAAGCCTTCCAGGAATCCAAGTGTAATAATCCTCATTTTTAGTAAGGGTATTTGTATAATTTTCCAATTTTATTTCTAAATAGAGGAATTTTTGTAATTATTTTATTATTTCTACAATAGAAATAAAATAGAGGCTCTTGTTACATAAAGTTGTTATAAGGTATAAGTTGTTACACATTATAAGTTATTAAAATATTTAAATTATTTTAAACATTTTGTTAAGTCTAATTTAAATAAAACTTATGAAAATTTAACCTAGACTATTTAAATCAATTTAACAAAAATATTGTTAAAGATTTAAGTACGGTTAGAGTGATAAGGAAAAATTACATAAAATTATTTTAGCCTAAGTTAAATTTGTTATAATTTAATTTTGGGGTTAAAATAAACATTATAATTTTTATAAATTAAATTGGGCTGAAATTGTAATTTATTAATTTTGGTGGAGGACAGATTTGCCACAAATCAAAAAGTGAGGGTCGCGCGTGTAATTTACGAAGAAGTTCATCTTCTTCCTCCCGCCGAGTCCAGCACCTCCAAAGCTCCATTTTTTAGCCTTCAATGGCAGATTTCAGGTATAATTCGGGCTCGAAAAAATCTTAAAACCCATGGGCAATTAAGAGTAGAAGATTACGCATCTAATGGTGGGATTTGATCGAATTAAAAGCCCCGAATATTCCTCAATTTGATCCGTAATCATCTGAATGTGCATTTAGGGCTAAATCGGTTTAATTCAAAATTGGATTTATACACATTGAATTGGGAGGAGATATCCTAAAGATTTTGTTGGGGGAATTTATACCTTCAAAATCTCTATAAATAGGACCCCGACCTCACTCCCAATCCATCTAATTTCTAAGTTGAATCGAAGAACCCTAAGTCCGCCATTGTCGAGAGTTTGTGAGTGAAATTCGAGTTTGTATGAGTCAATTCTGAGATGAGAGCGGTGCCATTTGGAGCATCCACGAGTCCTCTTCAAAATACCTAGTCGCCTACCCTCCTCCTTCGTTGTTTTGCAATGCGTGGTCAAAGCCATCACCTCTCCTTTCAGCGTCTCATTCTCCTCGACGAGAGCCCAAAACCCGCGAAGATCTTCAATCTATTTTTGCAACATCGTTTTGTCTCCTCCGCGAAAGAAGTTTTCTCCTCCCTCAACCGAGAATTCTCTTCGCGAAGGGAATCCAACTCTATCTTATGAGAAGCAAACTCCTGTCTTTCAGTGTTCACATCATCAGTGAGCTTGCCAGCAGCAACCAAAGCTTCGCGACATTTCCTCGCAATCTACAAAAAGAGTAAAGTCCTAATAAAATCCAGAGATGAAAGCATGACTTAAAGCAAAGTTAAGGAAGGAAAGTAGAACGTAGGAGCTCAAGAAGTGTGTCACTAAGCCCAGAGGGTCCATTGAATCCCTGGCAGAAGCTTTTGTTTTCTTTGCACGCGATGACTTCTTCTTCATAGCAGCCAAAGTCCGCTCAGGGTTGTGCTCTGCATCCACGACATGGACTTTCCCCCTTTTTGAAGTAACATCAGTAGTGTCCCCTGCGCCCTCGCCAACCACCGCTTCGTGATCCTGAGGACTCTCCGCTTTCTCGTGATCATGAGGAGAACCTTGTTGGACCCTACCATGCCCTAGGTCCGCGTGAACTTCATAATCTTCCCCTTCAGCGCGCAGCATCTCTTACAAGTCGCCCAAGGAGGAACCTGAGGAAAGAAACCAGATAAAAGAGCAAGGTTAGCGGAAAGTAAAGGCGGGTTAAAAGAGCAAGTATGAATAGGTCTCCGCGAAGATAACACAGAATGTCCCCATGCAATAGCATATGTGATCTGACAAGATTCGCTCACCCCCGTGTGGGTGAGGGGAACTTAGGCCTAACTTCTCTAGCTTCGTCGCAATCATCAACTGATTATACTCGTAGCAACGCGTCTAATCAAACCTAGCAATTACGGTTTTTTTCTCTCGTTGTTGCTCCCTTTTGGTAGGACCAGACGCAAGACAAGAGAAATGCAGGGCCTTGCCCGGGTGGATGTTAACCACGAAAGCACCTGGGATCCTAAGTAAAAACCACTCATTTTTCCATGAGCCTAAGTTGGTCGGTTTAGTGACTAGTGAGGTATACTCCACCTTCCACGACTAGTATCCCTCGGTAATGTCGCATGTGAAAATCAATGATTTCACCACCTCCAGCTAAGGCTCCACGTCTAACTCCCGACAATGAAGGAAGAGGCAGCAAAAATTCCTCCACGAATTCGGGTGCAACTGGATAGGGCTTGTGCCTTGAGCGTTCAGGATCTCCTCAAAAAGAGGTGTATGGGCACGTGAAATCCCGCAAACAAGGCAGGGAGGCTCACCGCCATAAAATTGGGTTTGTGATGCAGAGATCGCGAACCCTCTTCGGGAAGAGCCAATATAGACCCTGCAGGAAAGGGATAAGCCCCTGCTACCCCCTCTAGATGCTCGAGAGTAAGAGCAGACTCATCGTCGTCATCCTCCCTGAAGAAGGTATTATCATTAAAAGGTAACTGCCTCACATGTCTCCTTAGAATCCATAATTTAATCGCGTCTGAAACAGCTCGCAAAGGAAAGGACGAAGGTGAATTTTCTTCACGAGTTCGGCCCTTGTTGGATGGAGATGGAGAGGACTCTCGTGAAGATCATCTTCATTACAGCGAGGGGAACAATCATTTCTGGCTTTGTAGCGAGCCTCTGGATGAACGAGACGTCTCCTAGGGCGTGTCCCCGGTGAAGGTGACCAGCTTCGCTTGGGACGGGTCTCTAGTAGAGGCGATTGACTGTGTTCGCTAGAAGACCGTACTTGATGCTTAAAATTCTTGTCCCCTTTTGGTGAGAGCAAATGAAAACCTAAAATCCAAACACCATAAATGAACAATAAGCCATTTACCAATCAAGCAAATGAAGGTAGCAGAAAGGTCGGTCAAAGCAAATGGAAATAACCACAGGGCAACCAGGCCAACTATATAAAGAACTAGCGAAGGGGCTCCTTACCCCACTGAAAACCCTAAAACTCGGACAAGAGATGAATTGTGTCAAAACGAGGACCAGAACCAAAATTGAGCAAAAAACAGTTGGAGATGATGAAGAAAAAAACCGAGAGAATACCTTAAACAGAGGGAGGTGTCAAAAGTGTGTTAAATCACACCCAAAAATCTTCGCAGAATAGACAGCAATCCCCTGAAATATTGTTGTCCCGCAGTATCCTCTTGAGAAGAAGAAATAAATGAAAAACGAGATGACAGGAAGGAAGAAGCGAGAAGAAAGGAATTACATGTTGAAAATAAAGAGTCGCCGAAAACGCGAGATTGACAAGAGCAAGCCAACGGAGAATCTGACAAATACAATCTCTGGAAGACGACGATAGAAAAAACAAACAGCAAAGAAGGGAATTAAAGCGGGAGTTGAAACGACGTCCCAGTGATCCACGTGGCAAGTTCTGAAAAAAGACGCGCGGCAAAGGGAAAAAAATTGAAAGAGGAATTTGAAATTTGAAAAAGACCCGAAGAATAAGGGTAAAAAACACAAAGCATATGTTTACGGGGAAACATCGCGGATTGAAATGTAACACCCCTAAATTGAGTTAGGAATATTACTGTCAGTGACCTCGGATTGCATATCCAAAATCATCCAAGGCTTCACAGTATTGATCGCAAAACAATCATTTATTAATAATAATAATAATGTTGGAACCAAAACGACGTTGCAGAAATGACAACTCAAATTGTATATCAAAATATCAGCGAAAGACTTAAGTATTCAAAACACCAACAGGATCTAAACCTTGTTCGAAATTATCAAATAATAAAGGAAATGCAGTTGCCTTCAACGTCTTCGTTCCAGAGCTTCGATTTGAGCAGTTGTACCTGATGTGCCATATAGGACGGATGACACCAGCCAACCATGCAAGAAAATAGAAAGGTTGGTTAGTCTAATGAAAGACTAAACAAGGGCTCAAATAGAATGGTTCTTGTGATTGGATTTGGTTACTACCATTGTCTCTCGAATAAAAATCGATAGACGATATATAACCAGATATTCTCACGGAAAGATGAAAGAGGAATGCAACAAGAAAAGACTCCCAAAAGGAATGAGTCTTATGATAATTAATGAATGTGTTTGGGAACATTATATTTCACACAATATTTGAAAACGACTTCCTTGAATAATCCGATCCTTAACCAACCTCATCGCATACGTGTTGTGCGAATTCAAATTGATAAGGGGAACTTCATAGACAGAAAGCTCGAGCGGTTTTCATGTTGTACTCCTCGCCCGATGGTATATTAATTATGTACACAAGGCACTTATCTTATTTAATTCCAAAATGTGCATTAACGTTAAAGCTTTTATTTCCACAACAAATCTCGCAATGAGATATAGGATGGGAATAAATCCCGAAGAGTTGGCACTAGCTAAGTGCACCACCACTTATCTAAGATAAGGGTAGGTCATGACCAAAGGCACTAGGGCAATAATCCTCCTAATACAAAGTTATAAAGAAATGACTAAACCTCGCAAGGAAATAGCGTTCCTACGAATACTCATGATAAACTAGCATTTATATGTTCACACCAATGCACAACAATCCACATCAAATATATATATCTAGCGCCCTATAATATCATATATATATATATATATATATATATATATATATATATATATATAAGGGTCATAGCTAGCATAATATACAACCTAATAATAAGGTTCGATTTAACACACCAATTTATCAAACAAGTTCCGAAACAATAAAAGATAATTATTTATTCCAACTTAATTAAGACAATAGATTAATTGTCAATTAAGTAAAATATGAAATAAATATGCAAGAGCGAACCTCCACTTGCCTTGAATCACAGAGAGAGATTAACGGTATTACGGGGACAGTTGTTTCCGAGTAGCAACTTGGATCCCTGCTCTATTCCCGTTCCAAAAGCAAATCTGAAACGTACCTAAATCACACATAAATAAATTATAATTAGATAATTTATTGAAAACTGAATTTTTAAGGGTATATGTCTCAAGCTTTAAATTGAATTAATTTATCCTCTATTAATTCAATTTTCAAGGCTTAATCGGTAGAATGATTATCTATATGATTAAAAATCAATTAATCGTATATTTTAAATAATCTTTTTACCAATAAATAAATCTCAAAATTTATTTATTAATTCCGAAATTTTACTCCAAAATATTATCCAAATGAAAAGTTAATAAATTAACCATTCATAGTCTAAAATAATACCCAAAGTAATTTAAAATAATTTATTTTTTATTTTATAAAAATCAGATTAATTTCATCTTATTATAATATAATTAAGATTAATTTATTTAACCTTAATTAAATTTAAAAATAATAAAAACGAAATTAAACGAAATCGGAAATTGGGTAAAATACCCCTCGCCGGCGGTCGGAGACACTCCTCAGAAATTTGGCTAATGCGCGGCGTACGGAGGCTGGACGGCGGCGGGGTCTGAACGGCGGAGTAAGAGGACTTCCAGGCGAGTCGGATGGAGGTGGTGTCGGAGGAAGCCGGAATCGGACGTTGAACAGGATCGGCCGGAAAACTGGGCTGTAGGGCTTCTAAAAATTATTTGGGTGCCTAAACCTAATCTATTGGTGTTATATTTATAATGGTTGGAAAGGTCTCGGAAAGATCTTCGTTTCCATATAAAATTTGGATAGAATTGATCCCGAATTGGCCCCGATATCTTCGGATTGCCAAAACCTCAAAACCGAAAAATTTCTTTCCTTGTATGAAGAAATTCGATATTGTGGGGATTGTTTCCTTTCGATTCTTCCATTGATAAGTAGATCAAGGAGTCTAGATTAAATCCCATAAATTGGTTGGGTGAGTCGAGCCCGAATCGGACCAAAAACCGCCATGAATGCCATGGGAGGCTCGGCCGGCTGCTTGGGGAAGAAGATGGGGTCGGGTCCCCTCTCTTTTGGCTTATTTGCACTTTTGGCCCCAACCTTTCAAGTTGGGGCCAAAATGCCTTTGGGAAATTTCTGAAAAACCACAAACAATTACCCAAACTTAAATATTTTAATAATCCTATGTTTCTAAAATTATTTTAGCCCAAAATGAATATTATAAAAATTATCTTAGGCTAAGATAAATTTAATTTAGGCTAAGGTAAGCTTAGGTTTAATTCCCATGATTTTAACCCTATTTAAATCCTTTAACAAAACTTGTTAAAATTGATTTAAATATTCTAGGTTAAATTTAATAGTTTTATTTAAATTTTAATAGTAACATATTGTTACTCAAAATTTTAAATGACGTACAACTTAACGGTTGTAACGACTTTTATTAAAGTTCTCTATTTCTTTTCTATTTTTGAAATGAGGAAATAAATGTCAAAATTCCTTTATTAGAAATAGAGTTGAGAAATTACATGAATACCCTTACTAAATTTGAGGGTTATTGGATGAAATATATAAGAAATCCACATGTGGTAAAGTCAGAAAGAGAACTCAAGGATCGTCAATTTCCCAAGCCTTCACTCATGCTTCGCGAAGAGCTTGGGGGGTTGGCTGTGGGATTCAGAATCTGTGAAATAAGATCCACGCGAAAGAAGAGACAACAAACTCTAGAAATCGAGTAGGCGTAAGGCACGCGAAGAACACACAACTAACTGCCAAACTAGGGTATAATCATGGGCTCGCCTAAAGGAATGGAGAAGCCCATTAGAAGAAAAGGAAGAGGCATAAGAGAAGGGCAGGCGGTTTCAAGATGGGACAGGTGGCAGCAATATGAAAGGAGGACCACCTCTATAAAAGCAAGGAAGTTTGGAGAGAGAATGATCTTTTGGGAAATTGAGAAATCGGTTAGAGGAGAGAGAGTAGAAGCGAGAAACATTTAGAGCTTTTCTTCCTCTTCTTCCCCAAGCAATCAGAAAACCAGAGAGAATGAGATTTAGATCTGGGTTTTGAGAGCTTGTTTTCTTCCTCTAGTCTTCCTCCTTTCTTCCTATCTTTTCTTGATCTTTGTGTGCACCTCGCTGACTTGGGCGTCGGAGTGCCTTCTCTCGGAGAAGCCCTCTCCGGGACTTTTCAGGTGGATCTGGCGGCCCAGAGGAGTATCACAGACGGAGGAAAGGACCAGGAGCCCAAGGGTCCAGCAAAGGATGAGCTTTCTGGGGAGTAGATCGAATATCGGAAACCACAACTGAGGGATTCATTCAAAGTCGGGCTTGGAGCAAAGTTCGCGAGCACTGAGAAGGAGACCAGCAAGTGAAGACAATGTCTCACGCGAAGCCAAAAGCCCATGAGTTGCAAATGACGTCCCCCAAACAAACAAATATCATTAAATCCGAGTTAGGGGTGTGTTGACCTCCAGTACTTTCACGAAGAGTTGAATCGAAATTCAGCAAGTATGTCATTGTGAGGAGAAGAGATGAGGAAATTTTGTTTTACCAGATATGCTGCTATTTGTGGGATTCACTTGTCACAAAAAATTTACACGAGGGATCCCCTTTGGTGTTGCCATTTCCACACAGGTTTGAAAAACTAGATTGATAAGGGATAATCTCATAGACACATTTGAACAAAAAAATCAACCAAAGTGAGATGGGAGGTTATCCCGCAATGAGTTGGAATGATTCCGATTTTGTTGTTGTTATTGTTGTGTTGTTGTTGATGATGTTGTAGCTATTGTTAATGTTCTTGTTTAAAGATAATTTATTCTTTTAGTTGGTGCCTTGGTGGTAGAGGAAGAGGTTGTTGCTGTTGTATTGTTGTTGTTTTGAGTTTGGGGGTTTGGTTTTTAGAGAGAAGAGGGAGTTTTATTTTGAAATATTAATTACTCTCAACACAGACTAACTTGCTTATTTAATTCCCAAAAAACAAATAACAAATAAGGAGTATTGAATTTTATGCTTACGCTGCTGGCTAGTGTAATGGCATGGTACATGGATAAGTAGTCCTGGATAAGCAACAGGAAGGCTCCAAATGGCAAAATATTGTACGTCAATTAAGGGTAAGCAGATAACGTGGGGGCTAGGCTGGAAGACAAAGGGAAGCTAATGTTGCTATTGCCTATTGCTTTAGAAGATATTTGTCCAAAAAACCTTGCTGGGAGCTACTAGATATTTTTAACGTGCGTCAAAATAACAACCTTCTTAGTTCTTCTAGGTCCAAAACTAGACACTGCCAGCACCCGAGAGAACACGGTTTCCAGCTTCTCCTCTTGATATTCTCCATAATTTCAACTATGGAATGGTCTGCAGTGCTAACTTTTTCAAAACCAGCCTTGTTTCCCCCAAAATTCAGCAAGCACAAGCTAGGCTCCATCACCCATAATGAACTTGCACCAAGGAAGCAGCATGCGGAACGAACGTCAACATATCAGCTTCATTGTCAGAAGATGTATGTTCCTGGTGGGTTCATTTTCTTCCTCCCTCCTTTTCTCTACAAATGCATATTTTTACCGAGCGCTAGATATGCTTAAATTTGATGCTTTTTACGATGAAAAAAGTCACGCATATACAATAAGAGGTCGGGAATAGATCACGGTCACCCATACCAAAGCATAAGCAAAATATTGGATATCCGATTTTGCGGAACAAAAAATCACAAAAGGGTCACGGTCACGCATTAATATTAAGAAAAAATAATAATATTACATGTGCGTGACTTTTTAAATTTAAATATTTATTTTTAAAAAAAAATTAATAATTGTTTATTATTATTAAACTTTTTTATTTATAAATTATTTTGTTTTGATTTTTTTTTAAAAGAATTATTGTATATTCAAGATATGAGATTTAAAGTCTTTGACACCCCGAAAACAAGAGAAGACATGTTATGTGCTCTATGGGTTTTAAGATTAAGAGTATGAAAATAATTAGTTAAGTATAGTGTAATGTTAACTTCATTATAATATTATTCGAATATCGGTTGTACAAAATATAATGTAATCGAAACTTCATTGTCGTATTGTTCGAATCTCGGTTATACCAAGTATAATGTAATTACAACTTCATTATAGTAATGTTCGAATTTCGGTTCTACTAAGTATTTTGTGATTTTAACTTCATTATAGTATATTAATCAAATATTGGTTATACAACGTATAATTAATTTTAAGTTCATTACCGATCGTATTGTTTAAATATTGGTTTTCCTATATTTTCTAGGGTATGGGATTTAGGACATCACAGAATCCCAAAACAATACAAAAATGGTATGAACTCATAAGTGTTACAAGCATGATAGGGTATGAAAATAACATGGTTTTCAAAACCTTAAATTCGAAACCCTACTTATCATAAGGTTTCTAGGGTATGGAATTTAGGGTATCCCGACACTCCAAAACAAGGAAAAAAATGGTATCAACTCCTTATGTGCTGATATAGTATGAAAATGACATGGTTTTGAAAACCCTAAATCTGAAACCTTACTTACCCTAGGGTTTCTAGGGTATGAGATTTAGGGTATCTTGAAACCCTAAAACAAGACAAAAAAATGATATGAACTCCCTATGTGCTACAAGAATGATACAGTACGAAAATAACATGGTTTTGAAAATCCTAAATTTGAAACCCTACTTATCCTAGGTTTTTCTAGAATATGAGATTTAGGGTATCCTAGAACCCCGAAACAAGACAAAAAATGGGCATGAACTCCCTATGTGCTACAATAATGATAGGGTATAAAAATAACATGGTTTTGATACCCTAATTTTGAAACCCTACTTATCCTAGGGTTTATAGCGTATGGAATTTAGGGTGTCTCGGGACCCCGAAACAAGACAAAAAAGGTATCAACTCCCTATGTGCTACAAGCATGATAGGGTATGAAAACAATGTTGTTTTGAAATTCCTAAATCCGAAACCTTGCTCACCCTAGGGTTTTAAGGGTATGAGATTTAGGATAACCCGAAACCCTGAAACAAGACAAAAAATGGTATCAAATTCTTATGTGCTACAAGCTAGCATGATAAGATATGAAAATAAAATCGTTTTGAAAACCCTAAATCTGAAACCCTGTCCTACAACTACAAGTATGATAAGGTATGAAAATAGCATCATTTTGAAAACCCTAAATCTGAAAGCCTACTTACCTTAGGGTTTTCTAGGGTATGGGATTTAGGGTCTGAAATTCGAATAATACAATTGATAATGAACTTAAGATTACATTATATATAGTATAAACAATATTTGAATAATAAGATAATAAAGTTACAATTACACAATACTTAGTATAAGCGATATTCGAACAATACAATAATGAAGTTGTAATTACATTATACTTAGTGTAATCGATATTCGAACAATACGATAATAAAGTTTTGATTATATTATACTTAGTATAACCGAAATTTGGATAATACGATAATGAAGTTAAGATTACATTATGCTTAATTCATTATTTTCATATTCTATAATCTTGAAACTCATAGAGCGTCCATAACTTGTCTTATCTTGTTTTCGGAGTCTCAAAGACCCTAAATAATATTTTGAATATATAGATTTTTTTTTTTAAATAATACAAAATAATTTATAAGTAAAAAAATAAAAAATAACTTTAAAAATATATATATTTTTTTTTAATATTAAAAATGTCACGCCTACGCATTGCATGGGCGTGAATTTTTTATTTTTTAATTAAAATATTATTCTTAATAGTAAAATAGTCATGGTCATCATACATTGCGTGACCATGACCCATTGTGATTTTTTATTTTGTAAAATCAGATATCCAATAAAATGTTTCGCATACGCTTTGCGTGACCGTGATCTAATCTCGCCCATGCTTTGTGTATGCGTGACATTTTTTAGCGTAATTAGCAACAACAACAAAAAAAAGCTTAATTAGCATCACCCTATTTTTATATACAATTTGATTAGAGCTCAAAAGTCAGAATTTCACTCATGCGTAGATGATCCCGGATAGCAAATCCCCTTAAGAATGAGTTTTAGGTTACTTCATCACTCAGCTCTTTAACGACAGATAGCAAACGATGCAGTACTATTGACATAATATTTTGAAATGCCAGCAAAAAATGCATCATTGCTTGAGAGATAAGGATTATGAGCAATAATACTATCTATTCACAGGTATAACCCCAGCGATCTCCAGTACAATAAGTGTCTGATAGCGTACTGACCACCAAACATGCATATATAAAAATGGCCGAGTAATTTAATGATTATGTGATGGTTTCTGTTGAAGGATTTGGAGAAGCATCACCAGAAGTAAAAGCAGCTAGCTACCTCCACAACTTCTTCACCTATATTGCTGTAAAGATAGTTACTGCACAGCTCCAGGTGAAAAATAACATTAAATGTTTTTCAACATCAGACTATAGAATACACGAATCGTTAAATTACTGGCACTTTATGAAATGCTGGAAATCACTTTGGATAATAATATTGACAACTAGAAATTGCCAGAGCAGAGCTATAACCCAGAGGCATATGCTGAGTTAATGGAGTTTCTCGATAAGCACTCGTTGAATGATGGGGACAAGTTCTGTGCAAGTCTGATGAGGGAATCCTCAAGGCACAAGACCTTAGGTATGATGGCTAGCCAGAGTTTGTACTCACTACTCATGGATCTTGCACATATACAAAAAACAAATACATCACTTTTATGATTTTAAATTAGAAAAGCAAGTACGGTTTGATGATTTTTTTTCCTTTCTCAGATGTTATGAAATGACCAGCAAACACTGAACTTTAGCCAAAAAACGAGTCTTGATCCTGCATATAATATTAACTCTTCTGCTTCAAATAATAACGTTAGTAATTGACTTACACTGATGTTAATCATGTGCTCAATGAATTGCACACCAAATTCATGCACAATAAATGGACAGCACTGCGCATTCTGGAGGTCAGTAACAAATGGCATTGCATTTTCTCTGTTCCCTTTCAATCTCATTATTGACTTCAGTATACTTGAAAATTTTGCTTCATGATCCAGGTTAGATCTGCTTATTGCAAAAGTGACTTTGAATGGGATAACTTGCAGCGAGTAGCCATCAAGGTGAGCAATAAGTAGTCATTTTAATTCATCCTTGTTATTGTCGTTGTAGTTTCGTTCAATCAAGCAATTATTCTTGCAGAGTTTCAATGAATCAAATACAAGACTTATGAAGGAATATGTCCTGGAAACGAGCATTGTGGAAAGTGAGACATGAGTTATGACTTATGAGCAAGGGAACACTTCCTCATCTGGTGGCTTGCGGTGTTCAGAGATGTAATTATACAACAATAGCCCTTACAAATAACTCTTATTGAACCAATTATTCGTGTACAAAGGACTTACGGGTAACCTATGATTTCGTGGCCATATTTTGGTAGTTGGTATATATAAAATAGATCATGTGATGTGATTCTAAATATTGGACTTAACAGCCCCTTATTGTGAGAATCAGAGAAAAAGAGAGAGTGACAATGGCAGACACACAAGAGAATTGCTAAACATGATGAATTGGGAAAAATTCTCATTAGGCGGGAAGAGAAGATTACAAGTTGTTTTTTATACAAGAAGATTATAGAGTACGTGACAAGCACGCGAGCTTTATCAGGAAATAAAGACGCGTGATATGCACGTGGGAGCAGCAACAACCTGTAACAGACTTGTAACTGACTAAGTCTAACACCCCCTCAAGTTGAAGGTGGTGAAACCAGCTGCAACTTGCCAATCATTTGAGCATGACGAGGACCAGGAAGTGGCTTAGTGAAAACATCTGCAAGTTGATGCTGAGTAGGCAGATAGGAGATGGAGATGAGGCCTTCTTGGAGCTTATGTCGGATAAAATGATAGTCAAGGTCAATGTGCTTATTTCGCTCGTGAAAAACTGGATTGCGAGCAATGTGGATAGCAGCTTGATTATCACATTTGATTGGGATGGGCAAAACTCCAAGGACATCAAGTTCATGGAGAAGACGAGACAACCAAGCCAATTCAGTAGTGAGGCGACACATAGAGCGATGCTCCTCCTCGGTAGAAGACAAAGAAACAATGGATTGTTTCTTAGACTTCCACGAGATAGGACAACCACCAAAGAGTATGAAATAGCCACAAACAGAATGTCGAGTGTTTGGACAAGCAGCCCGGTCCGCATCACAAAACCCAACCAACTGCAGACCAGGAGAAGAATTGAGAAATAACCAAAAAGTGTCATGACTTCTCAGGTAGCACAAAGTGTGATAAGCAGATGAGAGATGAGCAGTAGTTGGTGATTGCGGAAATTGACTTAAGAACTGGACAACAAAAGCAATGTCAGGACGAGTGTTCATGAGAAAGTTAAGCTTCCTAACAAGCTTGCGATACAGAGTGGGATCATCCAGAAGAGGAGCAGACGCAGAGAATGCTGGAGAGACAGCCAATGGAGCAGAAGTAGAGGACTGATAGCATGGAATATCACTGAGCAACTCCTTCATAAGCTTTCGTTGACTGAGAACATAACCTTGTGGAACCTGGATGAATTCAATGCCAAGAAATAAGTGTAGATGACCCAAGTCTTTAATGCGAAACTGTTGATCGAGAAACTTCTTCAAATACTCAATTTCAACAAAATCATTGCCAGTCAACAAAATATCATCAACGTAGATAGCAAGGAAGACAACTAAAGTGCCAGATTTGTGAGAGAACAAAGAATAATCATTTGGAGAATGAACATAACCTTGAGAAGATAAAGCCTCAGAAAGCTTAGCATACCACTAACGAGACACTTGTTTCAGGTCATACAAAGACTTGTTGAGACGACACACCATGGAAGAATCAGCCACAGATAAACCCAGAGGAGGCTTCATGTACACCTCTTCATGTAAATCGCCATGAAGAAAGGCGTTGTTGACGTCCAACTGAGCAATAGACCATCCTCGCTTAGCAGCAATAGAGACAAGAACACGAATGGTAGTCATCTTGACTACAGGGGAAAAAGTTTTGGTGTAATCAACACCTTCCTTCTGTGTAAAACCACGAACAATTAGTCATGCTTTGTGTCGCTTAATGGTCCCATCTACTCGCAATTTCAATTTATATACCCACTTGCAATTGATTGGCTTTTTGCCCTTAGGTAGAGGAACAAGAGCCCAAGTGTTGTTCAGAGAAAAAGCATTGAACTCTTTGTTCATAGCCTCCTGCCAGGCATGGTACCTAATTGCTTCTGCATAAGACACAGGCTCTTGTGCAACAAGTAATGAAGATAGTAAATTCTGATCATCCTTAGACAAGACATTAGTGCAAATAGAAGGTGAAAAAGGAGGCATAAAAATCAAAGAAGTAAGGGTATGAGAACAAATGTTGTTGCATGAAAAAGATGTGCCACAAACGTAATCATGTAGATGAGAAGGAGGCTGATGAATCCTAGTGGATCGGCGAAGAGAAGATGGTGGAGGAGGAAGAATAGGAGAAGATGGAATAGAAGACTAAGTGGGTGAAGTTGAAGGAGAAAGGGAAAAATTAGGTGTAGGCACAAAAGTAGAAGAAGGTACATGATCAGCAAAGGGAAGGGTAAGCAATGGTTAGAAGGCAGTGAGTCAGGATGAAATGGAAAAATGGCTTCATGGAAAACAACGTCGCGAGAAGAGAAGATTTTGCGGGTAGATAGATTCATGACCTTATAAGCCTTTTGACCAAAGAGAAAACACAAGCTTGGGAACGAGGTTGTAATTTGTCTCTGCCTTTAGTCATGGTAGTGACATAACATAAGCATCAAAAAGTCTTATTATGAGCCAGAGAAGGTGGTTTATAGAACAGAACCTCATAAGGAGAACTTCCCTTCAAAACCCCATAAGGAAAGCGGTGTCTCCATGCCAACCTGGAACTTTCCAGGAGGTCATCCATCCCAGTACTACTCCCGCCCTAACACGCTTAACTTCCTAGTTCTTTGTCCTCACTTGAACCAGGAAAAGGAAGAGCTCTTGTTGACATGGGTAGCATTCTAATCCTTATAAAGGATTACAAATCCGAGGTATTACAATCACCCCCACTTAAACCCTTGACGACCTCGTCAAGCCCAAAGACCACCCTCTGGGTCGAGCGACCGTCCACCGGACCAAGCCCACTCGTCACCCAGAGTCGGCTCTGATACCATTTGTAAGGCTCTCATAGCCTTAGTGATACGGGGTTGGCCGTGTAGAAGATGGATCTAGGCAACGGATCTCAAAACAAAAGAAAACACAAGATTAGAACAATAGCGGAAGTGAAACTAATGGATAAGATAATAGATAGAACCAATAGAAACGACGAGAAAACCCGCTTGCTTGATAGCAAGGAACCTTGTCGAACGATCTACCAACCCGATCTCTACAACGCCACACAACCAAGAATCGCGGACGAACTTGGAGCACGGAGAGGATTGCTTATGAAGTACGAAATCACCAACTCCAGAGGGACTTGACAAAGACGAAAACAACTAAGCAGGAAAGAACAATCGATTGAGACTCTCACGGGGAGCCGAGTTTCAAAGCAAAACCCAAGCTCTATTTTTGTGTTTTAACAATATGAGAAATCTAACTAATGAAGAAGACAAGGGAGGCCTTAAATACCCTAGGAGGGCCGGCCCTAGCTTCCCAAAATGGGTTACACTTAATCCCGAAATATCCGAAAATAGAAAGCTGAAAATAAATAAATAATAATCCTAAAAATATCCAATGCAGAAATTAATAAGATTAAACATATGTAACGTTGACCAATAAAGTCAACGCCCTGACTTTGGACTTGTCCTCTTCGTCATGTGATACATCATGTGCCATAAACGTCTCTAGCTCTTGACGTAGTTCCTTCAATCTTGACCTAGTAATCGGTCCATCAAAGGTTGGCACTAATGGCGGGGATGATTCCTCATCATTCTCCCCTTCTTGAAAAGGACTCGTCCTCGAGTCATCAACATCAGCGGCTGCATAAGGGGTAAGATCACCGACATTGAATATCGGGCTCACGCCATAGTCATCGGGCAGCTCCAACACATAGGCATTGTCGCCTACTCTCTTCAGCACCTTGAACGGTCCATCACCTCTGGGAGACAGCTTCGACTTCCTCTGCTCCGGGAACCGCTCCTTGCGCAGGTGTAGCCACACCAAGTCGCCGGGCTCGAACAACACTTGACGCCGGCCGTGATTAGCTCGGGCTGCGTTCTTTGCTGCAGTAGCTTCCAAACGAGCCTTAGTCCGCTCGTGCAGCTCCTTCATGAACTCAACCTGTCTATCAGCATCAAAGTCTGCTCGTTCCGGTAAAGGCAACGGCTTAAGATCCAAAGGGGTTAGGGGATTCAAACCATACACACATTCAAAAGGGGACATATTGGTAGAAGAATGAATAGTCCTATTATAAGCAAACTCAACATGTGGTAAGGCATCTTCCCAACTTTTCAGATTAGATTTAATAACAGCCCTAAGGATAGTACCCAATGTACGGTTAGTGACCTCAGTTTGTCCATCTGTCTGGGGGTGACTAGCAGTAGAGAACAACAACTTAGTACCAAGTTTACCCCACAAAGTCTTCCAAAAGTAACTCAGAAATTTGACATCCCTATCACTCACAATAGTACGAGGTACACCATGTAACCGAACAATCTCTCTAAAGAACAAATCAGCAACATTCCTAGCATCATCAGTTTTATGGCATGCAATAAAGTGAGCCATCTTAGAGAACCTATCAACAACCACAAATATAGAATCTCTCCCCTTCTTAGTCCTAGGCAAGCCAACAATAAAATCCATACTAATATCAACCCAAGGAAAGCAAGGAATAGGCAAGGGAGTATAAAGACCATGCGGTTTTGCCTTAGATTTAGCCTGTAAGCACTCAACGCAACGTTTGATAAAATTCTCTACATCCCTAAGCATGTGTGGCCAATAGAAATGAGTATGCAACATGTTATAAGTCTTATCTCTACCAAAATGACCCATCAATCCACCTCTATGGGACTCATCAACAAGTAACAACCGTAGAGAACAAACAGGAATACACACCTTATCAACTCGAAACAAGAATCCATCAAACAAGAAAAACTTATCAAATGAACCCTTTTCCACACAATGCTTATAAATCACTCCAAAATCAGCATCCATATCATACAACTCCTTAATATAAACGAATCCAAGGACTCGAGCATCCAAAGTAGTCAAGAGTGTATGTCTCCTAGAAAGGGCATCAGCTACAACATTATCTTTTCATTTCTTATACTTAATCACATAGGGAAATGTTTCTATGAATTCCATCCACCTACCATGCCTCCTATCCAACTTATCTTGACTCCTAAAATGCTTTAAGGACTCATGATCAGTTCTAAGCACAAATTCTCTAGGCCAAAGATAGTGTTGCCAAGTTTTCAGCACTCTAAACAAGGCATATAATTCCCTATCATAAGTAGAATAATTCAAGCATGCACCTTTCAACTTTTCAGAAAAGAAGGCAATAGGCTTACCTTCCTGCATGAGGACTCCTCCAATACCAATGCCAGAGGCATCACACTCTACTTCAAAGGGGCGAGTGAAGTCAGGCAGAACCAGCAATGGCGCGTGTGTCAAACGATCCTTGAGAGTCTGGAATGCCTTTTCTTGAGCTCCACCCCAACGGAACGGAGTATTCTTCTTTGTGATCTCTGTCAGCGGGGCTGCAATGGTGCTAAAATCTCGAACGAACCTCCTGTAAAAGCCAGCCAGGCCGTGGAAACTGCGCACGTCACCTAGGTTCCTCGGGGTCGGCCAGTCACGGATGGCTTGCACCTTCTCTTGATCCACTTGCAGTCCATGAGCACTCACTACAAAACCAAGAAACACAACTCTGTCAGTGCAAAAATCACACTTCTTCAGATTTCCATACAACTGTACAACTCTGAGAGTGGATAAAACTTCCCTGAGGTGCTCTGCATGTGCTTCCAAAGATTTACTGTAGATCAGAATATCATCAAAGTAAACTACAACAAATCTACCAATAAAAGATCTCAAGACATGATTCATAAGACGCATAAAAGTAGAGGGGGCATTAGTCAAACCGAAAGGCATAACAAGCCACTCATACAAACCAAACTTCGTCTTGAATGTTGTCTTCCATTCGTCTCCTTCCTTCATCCGGATTTGATGGTATCCACTGCGAAGATCGATCTTGGAGAAGGTGGAGGCGCCATGGAGCTCATCCAACATGTCATCGAGCCTGGGGATCGGGTGCCTGTACTTGATCGTGATGTTATTAATAGCCCTGCAATCAACACACATACGCCAAGTATTGTCCTTTTTGGGGACGAGTAAGACAGGCACAGCACACTGGGATCGGCTCTCTCTAACATACCCTTTATCTAGAAGGTCCTGGACTTGGTTCTGGATTTCCTGGGTCTCAGTAGGGTTCATCCTATAGGCAGGCCGGTTGGGTAGGGTAGCACCGGGAATCAGGTCTATTTGGTGCTCAATGCCTCTAATAGGGGGTAGGCCAGGGGGTATCTCATCCGGGAAAACATCAAGGAACTCAGCTAAAAGGGTCTGGACAGCAGCTGGGAGTGTAGCTCGGTCTTCGTCACCTAACAGGGTATAGGCCTGACAAAGGGACATGAGGGCGACATCCGGGGGAAGGTAATCTACCAGGTGGTCTCTGCTGGATGCTAAGAGCACTCGGCTAGGGGTAGAGGCGAGGGTGAGGTCGGTCCGTGTGGAGGCAGTGGATGGTTCGGCTGGGGACTTACCCTTACGCTCGACCTCTCTTTTCTTATCATAAGCCTCAGCCACTTGAAGCGGCGTCATCGGTTTCAACACCACTTTCCTACCACGAAACTCAAAGGCGTGTTGGTTAGTACGTCCATCATGAATAACATGTCTATCAAATTGCCAAGGACGACCTAACAAAATATGACAAGCTTGCATAGGAACAATATCACATAAAATTTCATCCTCATAAGTTCCTAGCTTAAGTGTAATCTTAGCTTGCTTATTCACCTTGAGTTCACCACAATCATTCATCCAATGAAGTCTATAAGGTCTAGGATGCAAAAAAGTAGGGAGTTGCAGTTTATTAACTAATTCAACACTAGCAATGTTACAACAACTACCACCATCAATAATCATGTTGCAAACTTTCCCTTTAACAAGACATCTTGTATGAAACAAATTCTCACGTTGATTATCATCACAAGGAGCCTGATTAACATGCAAAGTCCTCCTAACAATCAATGAATCACCATGCTCATATTCAATAAAATCCAAATCATCATCATTGGCATGCTCATTCATATCATGGCTAGCAACTAAATTTTCATGCTCAGTGTCAGACTCAGACTCTAACTCACCCAAATGATTAATCATCAAAACACGAGTATTAGGACAATCCTTCATGTAATGTCCCTTTCCTTGACATTTAAAGCAAGTGATATCTCTAGCTCTAGGAGGAGGGTCAGCAGGGTTACCTCGTGTAACTGCAGGGGCGGGCCGTGTGGGCTGTTGTGGTGCGGTGGAGGTAGAGGGGTGCGCACCACGGAAATTCTGCTCATTGCCGCGAGGCGGACCGGTTGCTGGACGGGGTCTCTGGTGTCCGGTGCGGCCCTGCTGCTGGTCGGGACGCCAGCTTTGGCGTTGTGGCACCGTGCGGTGTTGTTGGGTATAGCTGGACTTGAATTGTCTCTCCACTTTAATTGCTTGGTGTAGCAAATCTGTCATGGTAGAATAGGGATACAATTCTATAGTGTCAGCTAAATGAGGATGCAAGATACGTAGATACCTGGACATAGTGGCGTCTTCATCTTCGACGACGTTGCCGCGTGCCATGACTATCTGCATATTGTTGTAGACCTCTTCAACACCTAAAGAGCCTTGCCTCATAGTCTCCAAACGGTTGCGGAGAACTCTATTGTGGTGGTGGGGAACGAAGCGGGCCCTCATCATAGCTCTCATCTGGTTCCATGTGTTGACCGGAGGGTCCATGGCTTGTCTTCGAGCCTTCACAACAGAATCCCACCAAACCAAAGCATAACCAGTAAATTCAAGAGCAGCGAGTTGTACCTTTTTATGTTCAGGGAAATTGTGGCAACCCCAAATCTGCTCAATCTTCGTCTCCCATTCAAGGTAGACGTCTGGATCACACTTTCCATCAAAAGCCGGGATCTTCACTTTGATCCGTCCAATGCCGTCTTGTTCGGCTTCACGGCGGCGGGGCTGTCCGCGGTCATTCCGGGGGCGGTAAGGACGCCACTCATTACGCTCCTCGCGCTCATAGTCCTGCATATCATCATCACCCCATAAACTAGAACGTATCGACATAGGAGGGGACTCAGACCTATCACGAGGTGCGGGATGCCGAATCGGGCGTATGCGATCGGTGCCAGTGGCTCTCGGTTGGCGATGCTCGTCCATCGCCGCTTGGTAGGCCGTGGCTTGGTCGACCAAGGGCTCGGTGGCGGGAAGCGGTGCGCTATGCGATGGACCAATGTGTTCCTGCGCAGCCGGGAGTGGGTTGGAGCGGGTCTCCAATGAGTCAAACTTCGCAGACAACTACGCGACTGTAGAAGCCAACTGTTGTAGCATCGCCTGCATATCGACATGGGAACCATTTGCAGTAACTTGTTCATCACCGGAACCTGTCATGATCACCACTTAGACGAACACAGAAAGACGTTAAGGTTAGGAAAACCAAAAAAAAAACTCTCAAGTGTTTGCACTCGGTGATTGTACAACCTGCGAAGTTAGGCTCGTAAATGACAAGTTCTCTATGTGCTCAAGATACGCAGCAAATCAAGGTCAAGCAGAGATGTAGTAGACAAGACAAGTAGATGTACGACGAAAAATGACTCAAACAAAAGCGAGACTAGAGAACGACTCAACAAGGAAAGCGACACAACCATAGTCACAAGAATGAAATGCAACTAAAGATGGGGCTATATATGTGTTTCGAACTCAAGAAATGCGAATTGCAAGTCAGAAAGACGTACCTTTGTCGACTCGGAACGAAGCCAATTGGAGCCGAGAGTGACCCGAGGGAACGGAAGGGAGAAGGGGTTCGGGCAAGAGAGGGTAGTGCTCGACTGAGGGCAACCCGGGGTGGGACCCGGTCGGGTTGGGGTCGGGTGGGGTGGACTGAGAGCAACCCGGGGTGGGACCCGGTCGGGTTGGGGTCGGGTGGGGTGGACTGAGAGCAACCCGGGGTGGGACCCGGTCGGGTTGGGGTCGGGTGGGGTGGACTGAGGGCAACCCGGGGTGGGACCCGGTCGGGTTGGGGTCGGGTGGGGACAGGCCGGGTGGGGCTCGACTGAGCGGAACCCGGGCAGGACCCGGTCGGGTGTAGGCCGGGTGGTGGCGACTGAGCGCAACCCGGGGTGGGACCCGGTCGGGTTGGGGCCGGGTCGGTGGCAGGTACGTGAGGGCTGGGTTAACTGAGGCTCACCCGGTCTGGACCCGGTCGGGTTGTGGCCGGGTACTGTTGCGGCGACAAAGAGGTCCGAGAAAAAAAATCTGAAACGGAACCCTAAATTTTTTTTTTTTAATTTTTTTTTTTTTCGAAAAAAAAAAAATCTGAAAAATTCAGAAAAATCCCAGATGCCTTTTCCTCTTTTTTTTTTTTTTTTTTTTTTTGAATTTCGATAATGCTTTTTTTTTTTTTTTTGATATAATTTTCTTTTAGGCAACTTGTTTTTCCTGGGATATTACACTATAAAGATAAAATAAAATCTCTAGACAATCAAGCAAGTATCTTGAAGATTACCAAAATTGAACAACCGGATCTCTGGCGCGCACGAACCTGGACGCCGTCGTGTCTTGCTCGCCAAGCTAGGGTTCGAACAACAATGGTGGAAGGGGGGGGCCGAAATTTTTTGTTGATTTTTGGATGGTTTTGGTATGTTTTTGTGGATCCTCGTAGTCACAATCAACAGCAACGAACTCCTTTCCAAGACAAACAAGAGCAAACAATCAGTCAGACTAACAATTCATTAATGTGACTCAAACAAAGAAATTCAATTGACGATTGAAAACAGGAAGATCCAATTTTTATGATGAATCTGGAATCGTCAAAGGCGATCCGAAGCCGCAAAGCTCTTGATACCAATTGATACGGGGTTGGCCGTTTAGAAGATGGATCTAGGCAACGGATCTCAAAACAAAAGAAAACACAAGATTAGAACAATAGCGGAAGTGAAACTAATGGATAGGATAATAGATAGAACCAATAGAAACGACGAGAAAACCCGCTTGCTTGATAGCAAGGAACCTTGTTGAACGATCTACCAACCCGATCTCTACAACGCCACACAACCAAGAATCGCGGACGAACTTGGAGCACGGAGAGGATTGCTTATGAAGTACGAAATCACCAACTCCAGAGGGACTTGACAAAGACGAAAACAACTAAGCAGGAAAGAACAATCGATTGAGACTCTCACGGGGAGCCGAGTTTCAAAGCAAAACCCAAGCTCTGTTTTTGTGTTTTAACAATATGAGAAATCTAACTAATGAAGAAGACAAGGGAGGCCTTAAATACCCTAGGAGGGCCGGCCCTAGCTTCCCAAAACGGGTTACACTTAATCCCGAAATAGCCGAAAATAGAAAGCTGAAAATAAATAAATAATAATCCTAAAAATATCCAATGCATAAATTAATAAGATTAAACATATGTAACGTTGACCAATAAAGTCAACGCCCTGACTTTGGACTTGTCCTCTTCGTCATGTGATACATCATGTGCCATAAACGTCTCCAGCTCTTGACGTAGTTCCTTCAATCTTGACCTAGTAATCGGTCCATCAAAGGTTGGCACTAATGGCGGGGATGATTCCTCATCACTTAGAAGCGCTGTCTCCATGCCAACCGGGAACTTCCCAGGAGGTCACCCATCCCAGTACTACTCCCGCCCTAGCATGCTTAACTTCCTAGTTCTTTGTCCTCACTTGAACCAGGAAAAGGAAGAGCTCTTGTTGACATGGGTAGCATTCTAATCCTTATAAAGGATTACAAATCCGGGGTATTACAAGCGGATGATCAAGTATGTTGCCATAAGAACACACTCACCCCAATAAGAAATAGGGAGTTTGGATTGAAATAGAAGTGCCCGAGAGGTTTCAAGTAAATGTTTATGTTTACACTCAACAACCCCATTTTGTTGAGGGGTATAAGGGATAGTTGTTTGATGGATGATGCCTTTAGAAGAAAGGAAAGAGGAGGCTTCTAAGCTTGCGCCAAGTTCAAAAGCATTATCAGTGCGGATGATTTTTGGATATGTGCCAAATTGAGTATGTGTCATGTGTATGAAACTCTTGATGACAGAAAAGGCATTGCTCTTAGCATGAATAAGAAAGGTCCAAGTGTTGCGAGAAAAATCATCAACAATGGTGACAATTTTTTTTTATCCATTATGAGTAGAAGTGTGATAAGGTCCCCATGTGTCTATATGTATATATAAGATCAAAAGGTTTACTTGTAGAAATAGAACTGAGAGGAAAAGGTCTTTTGTGTTGACGAGATTTATAGCAAACATCACAAGGCCAATCAGAGACAATAACTGAAGGAAACAAAGCAAGTTTATTGAGTTTGGCAAAAGGTATATGTCCCAACCGCTTATGCCATAACAAAGCATCAGCAGGAGGACTAGTAAGGTTGTTACAAACAGAAGGAAAAGAACATGTGGGTTTACAAAAGTTTGTAGATGAAACACTAGAAGAAACACTAGAGTTTTTGACATTTCCAGGATTACATTGAAGCAAAAACAAGCCCTCCTTGTGTTTACCAAGAACTAGTGGGTTCTTCACTGAAGGGTCCTGCAACAAACATTGTTCATTAGAAAAGATGATAGAAGAATGAGTTTGATGAATAAGTTTGCTAATAGAAAGAAGGTTAAAACGAAGATTGGGAACAAACAAAAAATGTCTCAAGGTAAGGTTAGGCAAAGCAACAACAGAACCACAGTGACTGACTGTGATATGAGAGCCATTAGGCGAGGCTATGAAATGAGGTTTGGATAATGGTTGTAAGTTGAGAAAAGAATTTTGGTCAAAACACATATGGTCACTTGCGTCACTGTCTAAAATCCAAGTATTCACAAAAGAAACTGACTCATACTGTGCACTAAAACCTGAGTGATATGAAGAATAACAGAAAACGGGAGGACTATTACCCGCCATTGCTGCACCATCAAATTCAGCACCAGAATTAGTAGAACACTTTCCAAGTAATTTTCTCAATTGTGCACATTCTTCAACAAAGAAAAAAGGATTAGAGGTGCTTGCTCCACTTGAACTCTCATTAGTTCCTTGCTCCAGAGAAACTTGTGCAGCTATCTTCTTGTTTCTTGAATCTGAACCATCTTTTGATGAAAAGCCAATGATTCTGTAACAATTATCAATTGTGTGCCCCGTCTTCTTGCAATGAGAACACATCAAGGGCGGCCTCGTAGCAGGAACAATACCATTCTTTTGCCAGCAATAATCCACAGAGTGGCCATTCTTCTTATAGTGAGTGCACAGCAGAGGGGATCTTTTTTCCTGCCTTCCAATCCTTGCATTCATAGCTGAGGAATCTTGAGAAATCTGAGAAGTAGATCGCACTTCTCTTTGCTTTTCTTCATGAATCAACATAGAAAAAACATGTGAAATAGACGGTGTAGGATTCATCATAAAAATACTTCCTCTTACATTGAGAAAACTCTCATTCAGCCCCATTAGTAACTGAAGTAGCCTATGATCTTCTTCTAACTTCCCCCAGGCAGCATGTGTTCCACAACCATAGACAGGCATATTTCTCAACGATGTAAACTCATCCCAAAGCCCCTTGATACGAGTGAAGCAGGATGTAATACTTTCATTCCCTTGAGAAATAGTACACAATTCCTTTTGAACTGCAAAACTTTATGCCAAATTAATTTGTCCATACCTCACACACAATTCATTCCACATATCATGTGCAGATTCCGTAAAAATTATACTATCAGCAATTTCTTTGCTCAGAATTCAAGATCCAAGCTACTACCATATCGTTGCATTTCTCCCAATTACGATACTCCTCAGAATCAATATTAGGTTTGACTATAGATCCATTCACCAGACCTATTTTATTCTTAGCAGATAAAAAAATGTTCATCGATCTTCTCCAAGTACTGAAACCAGTGTCGTCAAAGGATCTAGACACAAGCAACATACCTGGAGAATTCGATGGATGAATATACTGAGGATATTTCTGCGCTCACGCTCCATTTCCGACTCCATTACCGGCTCCGTTTCCAACTCCATTTCCGGCTCCGTTTCCTTCCAAATCTCCCATAGTCAGCGATCGAGAAGAAATTAAGCAGCGAAAAGAAGAAACAAAGAGACGATGATAGATCCGCAACATATCGACTCAAGAAATAGATAGGATCGAGAGGATCACTCTGATACCATGTGAGAATCAGAGAGAGCGACAATGGCATACACACAAGAGAATTGCTAAACATGATGAATTGGGGGAAATTCTCATTAGGCGGGAAGAGGAAATTACAAGCTGTTTTTATACAGGAAGATTACAGAGTACGTGACAAGCACACGAGCTTTATCAGGAAATAAAGACGCGTGATATGCACGTGGGAGCAGCAACAACCTATAACAGACTTGTAACTGACTAAGTATAACACTTCATTAATAGAAAATCATTTGATATACCAGCATGCTTGATAGATTAAGAGATTGAGAAAGATTATGTAGTCGTCACTTATGTGTTAGTGAAGAGTTAAGAAAGAATATGTAACTCATATATTAAAATCTATTTGTTTGATTAACATGACCATTCATTTCGAAGCTCTCGACCCAAACTACAATACAATTAGTAAAGTTATGGAGTCAGTATCGTCCATCCGGAGAAATGTAGATGATACAAATGTCAGAAAATTGATGGATAAATGTAGATGATACAAATGTCGGAAAATTGACATATTATAGGTGATAGGCATGTCAATGGGGCGGGTTCGGGGTGGGGAGTAGTATCCCCGTCCCCATCCCCATTTAGAAAAGCACTCCCCGTCCTCGTCCCCACTTGAGGAGCTAAAGTTGTCCCCGTTCCCGTCGGGTATTCCCAGTCCCCGTTAATTTTTCTCAATTAACATTTGTTTCGGATCTTTTCATGGAAGTTCATGCGATTTCTCCACTTTTAGTCAAACAAGGTCCTAATAAAATTCCCCATTTAACCCCCACAAAATTTTTCTTACTTGTTTTCCTGTTATATATGATTCTTTAATTAATCTACATTGTTAAATAAAATACAACAATATAATAAGTGAGTTGAATTCAATAAAAAACAAGTCCCAAAAATTTCATAGTACATGCGTACTAATACTTATAAATGTATATTACAGCATTTTTTCAAATAAAAAAATCATTACCAACTATAAATTATAAATATGAAAAAAATATTGCAAGCTCCCAATTCATCCATGAAAATTTCTCATAGGACATCTCATCGAGTTTCCAAATGGGAATATTCAATGGGTAATCCCGTGGAAAAACTCAATGGATGATACCACGAGGATTACCAATGGAGATAGTCGTGGAGATCTCCGACAGGGACGAGGATGGGACGGAGAGTGGGGTGGGGGGCTCTATCCCCGTCCCCATCCCCACGCGGGGGTGTGTTTTTTGCCCCACCCCCGTCCCCATTTAAAATCTCCATCCCCACCCCCCATAGCGGGGAATCCCCACGGATAATGGAAAATCTCCACCCCATTGACATCCTTAGTAGATGGTTTAGAATAAATAAATGCAGTTTTGAAGGCATAAACGACATTTTTTTGGAAAAACAACATGGTCAATCCCTTTAATCCCGAGGATATTTTAGCCCCCTCAAAAGAGCTTTCTTTGCGTATATCACACAACTCAATGCGACTCGAAACCGCAAAGTTACTCTCATTTTTTAGCTAGAAGCGCACTAAAGCCGAGTGTTTACTACAAGATTACACGAGAAATCAGAAATGTTATCCTATCGCTTTATATAAGATATCCACACTATAGTTTAGGTTGAGATCTTCGAAATGAGTACTCATTCGAGGTTTTTGGATCATCGAGTAAAAAAACCGACCCGATCCGACGAAAATCCGAAAAAATCGACCTGAAATAGATGAATATCTGGAGAGAAAAAAACGCAGGTGAAATTTGGGTTTCGGGTGATGGATCGGGTCGAATTCGGGTGACTGTCTTCATCCACCCGACCCGACCACTTGACCCGAAAATTATCCGACTTTTATATATATATATAGTCAAGCTCCGGTGAAACGGATGCTTACGGTGAAACATGAGAAGGAATAAGAGTCAACCATTTGGGGACAATGGAAGGCCATGATGGAACATCCATTATAGCAAACATACACCCTCTCACACTCAATCACACCCTATGGTCAATATCTGACCATTGACCGGTCAACAGTCAACGGTCAACGTTGACCGGTCAAACTGACTTTTTGTCTAGATTTTTTTATATATATATTTAAAATACAAATTTTTATTCTTGTTTTTATACACATTTTCATCATAAAAGTGTTTCTAAAAAAATGAACAATTTTCTATTAAATTTGAACAATTGTATATTAAAATTTGAACAATTTTTTTTGAACAATACATAAAGTTGAACAATTGTATCTGAAAAATTGAACAATTGTATCTTAAAGCTGAACAATTTCATTTTTAAGGTTAGACGACTATTTCACTAAGCAAACTTTAGTTTTTTTTTCGGGGAAAAAAAAAATCCAGGCAAAATTTTTTCTTCCTTTTTTCTTGTTTTTCTACACGTTTTTATCATTGTAATTAAAAAAGTTGAACAATTCTCTATTAAACTTGAACAATTGTATGTTAGAAGTTGAGTAATGTTTTTTAAACAATATATAAAGTTGAACAATTGTACCAAAAAAGTTGAACAATTTTATTTTTATAGTTAGACATCTGTTTTCACTATGCAACGGCCAAATTTTATTTTTTTTGGCCAATTTTCTTTTCAGGATAAAATATATATGTTTATTCTTGTTTTCCTATACGCTTTCCTCATAAAATTGTTTCTAAAAAATTGAACAGTTCTCTCTTGAATTTGAACAATTGTATCTTACAAGTTGAACAACCTTTTTAACAATATATAAAGTTGAACAAATGAACCAGAAAAGTTGAACAATTTAAATTATATGAAAATTCAAACTTATAACAAAAGATATATTGAACAATACTTCATTAAAATTTTAACAATTGTCCAATAAATTAGAAGTTTTGTTTATAATGTACTATAAACATAATACAACTCAAAATGTTCAAAACATAAACCCTAAATCCTAAATGTGTAGGAAAATAAGAATAGTAAAGACGGAAAAAACGGCCAGCCCAAAAAAATTATTAAAAAAATGAAATTGTTCAACATTAAGATATAATTGTTCAAATTTATATACATAGCGAACACAGTTGTCTAACTATAAAAATGAAATTGTTCAACTTTAAGATACAATTGTTCAACTTTTCAGATACGATTGTTCAACTGTAATATTGTTCAACTTTTAACATATAATTGTATGTTCAACTTTAAGAGCTAATTGTTTAATTTTTTTCATCAATAGTTTATAATGGAAACATGTAGGAAAGCAAAAGCAAAAAAAAAAAAAAAGGGTGTTGACTGGTCAACGGTCGGTCAACGCTGATCATTGACCGGTCAATGCTGACCATTGACCAGGATTGGGTGTGGTAGGGTGTATGGTAATATTAAAATGAATGACTTAGAATGATCCTCACTTTTCACCCTAAGGGTGCTACTCATATGAAGTTAATCCTATATATATATTAGGTGGAATTGCAAAAACTACCAACTTTTGGATAGCTCTTTGCAAAAATACCAGGTTTTTAAAAGTATTGCAAAACTACCATAAAACTGCAAAAATTTTCAAAAAAAAAGGTAAATTCATATTTATATTTACCTTTTCTTTTGGGTGAGAATTATACTTTTAAGGGGACTAATTATACTTAACAACTATAACAGGTTTAAACTTCGTCCTCATCTGCTTCGGATTTCTTCTCTTCGGCGATGTTTCCTTCACCATCTCTGGCCCTCCGCCGCCGCCGCTTCCGACTCCAATTTCTCCTTCGATGTTGTCTTTCTTCGTCTATTTCCTCCAAAAACCTAATCATCAAGCTCTCTCCTCTACACCCGCCATAGTTTTGGCTTCCACGGAAAAACTCATTCAAACTCGGCAAAGACCCAAACCCCATCGGAATTTGAGACTCCTCCAATTTGACTTTAGAAACAAGGCAAATCTGAAAATCAGGGGAATTCTGCAGGTGGGTGAATTGGGTTTGTTGTTGGTAGAGTGAAAGATTCTCCATTTTGGTGAGTTGGAGAAGAATCTGAGATAAGGGTTTGGGCAATTTCCTCCAGAAACTATTTTTCGACTTATGTGGCTGAAATTGTGTTTGGTTCCTCTGAGATGTCTTGGAGGATGCTGTCAATGGAGGAGTCGAAGTGAAACAGAGTATCTGAACGTTGCACCGGAGTAGTCGCTGCAAGAGTGAGAGAGCGCGAGGAAACCGTCATCGATGAAGGAAGGGCGGAAGGATTGGTTGGTCTTGGAAGCGAGATGGCCGAGGTGGAGGTCGATGACAACAAGTGGGCCACGTCACTCGCCTCCTCAACGGACGCACCGATAACGCTATCAAGAACCACTGGAACTGAACGCTGATTCACCGCCGATCGCCGCCGAGAGAGGAGGATCAACCGAGGCCGGTCAAGAGAGCGATGAGCGACGGCGTTGATTTCGCTAGCGCTAGGGTTTGTGTCCCGGCTACGTTGAGCTTGAATCCTGAGAGTCCTTCTGGATCGAGCAACTGAAGTTTGACTAGTTGTAGTTGAAGTTTGAAGAAAAAACACTAAAAAGTCAAAATTGTTAACCTTTGTGTATGCATCGCCTGCATCGAAATCCAAGAGAGGGCGAGAATCAGTCCATACTGCAGCAATTCAAGGGAACATCTAACCACACAGTTATCCCTTGTTTCAAGCCAATAACTAATAGTTGTAGTGATGGAAGTTAGTAGATTTGGTATAATATGTTGATATTGGTTTAGGTAAATTTCCTTCTTTAAACAGTGCATTTGAAGTGTTCTGTTTTTCTAATTTAGGCTTGTGATGCTGCTCCAAAGTTTTTCATACATTCCTCTCTTAGTTAACTAGAAAACGAAAGCCCAAGTGCATGTGCTATATGTATATGCTCTTGAATTCTGCAGGCCATGATGGAGATCTACACAACGTTCAGGTCATGCTTGTGTGTGGATCAGACTTACTCGAATCGTTTGGAGTTCCCGGCTTGTGGACCCTGAACATGTTCTACTTCATGACACCTACTATCTCACAGCTCGACATCACTCACTTGATTGTTGAATCTGATGACAGTAGCTTGGTCTCCTTTCTAGCCAATCAAACAGCATCACTCTCCTACCTTGGTTTGATTTTTGAAGACATTAGGATTGACAACATACGAAGGAGAGAATATTGTTATCACTTAGGGTCTTTGGGCTTGTAATGGACTCTATCCTCTTTTTTGGGTGCTTAGATAGCTTGAAACAAATTGAGTGAGTTGTTTCTTCTAGTGCTTTTGGGGACGACCTGACTATGTACAAATGTGACCTGATAAAGTAAATATTGCTCTGAAATTTAAAATCGACCAACATTTGAAATTTTGTGATATAACAGAGCATTGATCTGATTTCATATACATGTGACATGGCGACGTATAAATGTGCCTTGACAAAGTACATAATGCTTCGTCACCGGCTGTTATGTACTTTATCAGGCCACATTTATACGATTTAGCAAGAAAAGCATATAGTGTTCTGCTATCACATTTAATTAAAAGCCACAATGAAAAAAAGAGTAGAAAGAGTAATTTAGAAATTAGTTACAACTGCAATCCGAGAAGGAGGGAGTGTGAGAGGCTGATGGAAAAATAACACATTCTTCTTTATAATAAAGAATTTCATCCAAATAGCTTAATTTGTCACCATGATACTTTCCAAGCCTCATAAACAAGTACAGAATCAACATATGGAATTCACACTTTTTTCGTGTTGATATCCAATTTACGCTTCAACTCGGGAAAACTATTACTGTATATCACAACCCTAAATAACCAAAATCAGAATTGAGTGAATCAAAGCACTACCATTATTCGCTTCAAAATGAACATGTTGTCATCAGAAGAGCTGATGTCGCAATCATCATCAGTTCTGTTCATTGGCAGACTTTATTCTTGTAGTTTAATGTTAATTGAATCTTTAAAGGAACTTCTATTTTTTTTATTCCAGCTTGAGACATCACCACGTTGAGAACAATTCCAATGGAAGGCCAACCAAACTTCACCATAAGCTCCTCCTTCCACAATGGCCCGTATACAGTTCCAAATTGACTGTCTGGTGGTGGAGCAGAGGTGATGGAAAGTGAAGAATCAGGGGAGGCGGATAAGAAAAAATTAAATTTGAGCAATATCTCTTCCACAATGGCCCGCAACTCTACTGCTTCTCTAGAAAATAAACCTGTAAACTTATCCATCCCCTTATCTTGCAAATATTATCAATCTCAATGGCTGATTGATAGGTGCTATTTTGTAGTGCATATCTAGGGGTTATTACCAGGTTTGAGGCGCCATTTGGATGGATTTAGAGGACAATCGTGGATTATGGAGTTAGAGTGGAGAAGTAAAGAAATCATGGGATTTATAGAGGTTTGAAGTGTATTGAAGAGTAGAAGAACAATGTGCTGAATTCAAATGGTTCGTTCTCTCTACTCAGATGTCCAAATAAAGTGATTCCAATTCGAGGAGTTAGATCTTGAAGTCTACTGCAAGTCCTAAAAATATGAGCGCAATCCGAGTTGGGAATCAAAAGTTATGGCGTTTTTACTAAAGTATCGCAGAAGCTGAAAAAGGCACCGCCGCCCCGCGGTGGAACTCACCGCCCCGCGCCAGAAGCCACCGTGACCCGGCGGTGGATCTCAGAGAAGACTGACGCCCCGCGGTGGGCACGTAGCGCCTCGCGGCCATAAGACTTTATTTCCTTATTTTTTCTATTCCGGATTTCCTTATTTTCTATTATTTTATTTCCTTTGTTATTTTGCATTAGGTTAACTTTATTTTCCAAAGCCTATTTAAGATCTTTTCCAAGTCTTAGATAGGAGAGACTGATTTTTCTTTCTGCCTCTAGGGTTTCAACCCATGGAGAGCTAGATACATTTATTTCGCTAGACGATTGAAGTATTACAATGGATTGGTTGTGAGATTTCTATTTCGTGTTCTATATCTTGTTAAGTTGGTTTAATTCTCTTGAGTTTATTGTCTATTGGTTTATATTGATTCTTCTAGCGTAGCTAACTAGGTTTTTCGACATCTATCATAGTGCTAGGGTTTGCATATAGTGGAATACGAGTGCAAACCTAGTGGCAAACACAATTGTTACATATAGTGGAATACGAGTGTGCAATTGTGAGGGAGAATTATTTACATGTTAAGTAGTAAGGTTTTCTTCTATTTGCATGTATCCTATATCCTTGTGTGCATTGCTATTGCTTTGTTAGTGGTAAAGTCTATCAACAACTGTGACAATTGGTAGTACTTTTCCATTGATATAGTAATAAGTCTATCAACAACTGTGAGAATTGGTAGTACTTAAGATCAGGATGGGAATAACTATAAGATTGTGAAAATAACTTAGGGTTTAGGGTTTAGGGTTTTGGGGGTTTTGGGTTTTGGGTTTTGGGTTTTGAGGGTTTAGGGTTCAGGGTTTAGGGTCATGGGTCATGGGTCATGGGTATTGGGTCATGGGTCATGGGTCATGGGTCATGGGTCATGGCTAAGGGCTAAGGGCTAAGGACTAAGGGCTAAGGAGTCATGGCTAAGGGTCAGGACTAAGGTCTAAGGGCTAAGGGTCAAAGCTAAGGGCTAAGGGGTCAGGGATAAGGGGTTATGGCTAAGGACTAAGGACTAAGGGCTAAGGGCTAAGGGTCAAAGCTAAGTGCTAAGGGTCAGGCCTAAGGGCTAAGGGGTCATGGCTAAGGGTTAGGACTAAGGGCTAAGGGGTCATGGCAAAGGGCTAACGGCTAAGGACTAAGGGGTCATGGCTAAGGACTAAGGGCTAAGGGTCAAGGCTAAGGGGTCAGGGCTAAGGGCTAAGGTTCAACGCTAAGGGTCCAGGCTAAGGGCTAAGAGGTCATGGCTAAGGGCTAAGGGCCAAGGCTAAGGGCTAAGGGTCAGGGCTAAGGACTAAGGGCTAAGGTTCAACGCTAAGGGCTAAGGGGTCATGACTAAGGATCAGGACTAAGGACTAAGGGCTAAGGGGTCATGGCTAAAGGCTAACGGGTCAGGGCTAAGGATTAAGGACTAAGGGGTTATGGCTAAAGACTAAGGACTAAGTGTTAAGGGTGAAGGCTAAGGGCTAAGGAATCATGGTTAAGGGCTAAGGACTAAGGGGTCATGGCTAAGGGGTCATATCTAAGGGCTAAGGGGTCATGGTTAAGGACTAAGGGTGAAGGGTCAAGACTAAGGACTAATGGCTAATGGGTCATGGCTAAGGGCTAATGGCTAAGGGGTCATTGCTAAGGACTAAGGGGTAAAGGGTAAGGGATAAGGGGGCTAAGGTCTAAGGGAGTAATGCCTAAAGGCTAAGGGCTAAGGGAGCTAAAGGCTAAGGGGGCTAAGGGAGGTCTTGGAGTTTGGGCTAAGGGCTAAGTGGGTTAAGGGCTAAGTACTAAAGGGGCTAAGGCCTATGGGTAAAGGGCTAAGCGCTAAGGGCTAAGGGGCCTAAGTGGGCTAAGGGGGCTAAGGGGTAAGGACTAAGGGGGCTAAGGGGGGCTAAGGTCTAAGGAGGTTAATGACTAAAGGCTAAGGACTAAGGGCTAAGAGAGATAAGGGCGGTGGGCGGTCTTGGGGTTTGGGCTAAAGGCTAAGGGGGCTAATGGCTAAGGGCTAAGGGGGCTAATGGATAATGGCTAAGGGCTAAGCGCTAAAGGCTAAGGATACTAAGGGCGGTGGGTGGTCTTGGGTTTGGGCTAAGGGCTAAGGGGGCTAATGACTAATGGCTAAGGGCTAAGCGCTAAGGGCTAAAGGCTAAGGTGACTAAGGGGGCTAAGGGCGGTGGGCTAAGGGCTAAGGGCGGTCTTGGGATTTGGGCTAAGAGGGCTAATGGATAATGGCTAAGGGCTAACGGGACTAAGGGCGGTGGGTGGTCTTGGGGTTTGGGCTAAGGGCTAAGGGGGCTAATGGCTAAGGGCTAAGGTGGCTAAGGGGGCTAAGGACGGTGGGCTAAGGGCGGTCTTGGGGGTTGGGCTAAGGGGGCTAAGGGCTAAGGTTTTTGGGTTTTGGGTTTACCGTCCACATCCAACCCTAGACCCTAGGTCTCATATTCCAAACAATAGACTTAAGATCCCAAACCCCTAATCATAACCTTAAGATCCTAAAATATAACAGATTTTTAAGGACAGTGTATTTCTATTGGGTTGGTTGTTGTAGTATAAGTTGTTTCTGTTCATTGAACCTTTTATTTAAAACAAGTAATCTATTTTTTTATTTATCAAATTTTCTTATTTATAGGGTACCTAAGATGATGTGGTGAACTGGTCATATGGAAATGGGCAAGACATCCCTATGTTGAGGCCGTATGGATCAAGGGAGGTGGGAAGTGCAACTTGGAACTCTATATATGTACTTCTTGTTGAATTCATTCCGTCCACAGAATTTATAAATTTTGAATTGGATGCTCCACTTTCATTACATCATGTGTTCTAGTATTTTTAATTATACCACTTTCACTTATTGTGGTTATATATGTACTTCTTGTGGTTATATATATAAGTATTTAATATGTTAAGTGTACAAGGTGATGAAGGAAATAATACTAAATCCAAGATATGTTTAAAACCGATGGAAGAGTAGTTATTTATGTATTAGTCAAGAGTTAAGAAAGAAAAGGGAAGTCATATATCATAATCTGACAAGTGTATATAATTAAAATGTTGGAAATGGAGGAATAAATGTCTTCCGGTCTTGAATATATATAGTCCTTTAAAAGTTTTTTTAAACCCTATAAAATATTGAATTTGAAACCCTTATAAATATTCCCTAATAGAGAATGGATAAACCATAAAAATAAAATTAAACTAGCGGCTAAAAAGATTAAACTAGTGGCTAAAAATAATATTGAATTTTAAATCCTACAAAATATTTCCTAATAGAGAATGGATAAATCCTTAACCCAAAAAGATTAAACTAGTGGCTAAAAAGATTAAACTAGTGGTTAAAATATATATGAATTATTCAATAAATACGAGAGATGAATTATTCAATAAATACGAGAAATGTTAATCTCAATATAAAAATAATTCAAATTGACAAAGGCTATAACAATAATACTTAATTTTCAAAGTGCCAAAATCCTCTCTTTAATATCATTCCTTGTAGTATGGCCGTGCAAAGCTAAAACCAAAAACTAAACTAACCTAAAGCTATGTAATCCCTCCGAAACTCCATAATTCCTCCCATAAAACAAAGCTGCTCTCCAATTTGTAGTGGGCCGGCCCATGAAGAGACCCAAACCTCCTAAGTTGCCGCCAATCAACAGTGGACCAAATGAATATTTCAAGTTACTGTGTGGGCCTGCACACCTCCACCGCAGCATGCATCCAAATATATGTGTATGGAGAATTAAATTGGGTCGGCCCACTTCTTCATTGCACATGGAAATCAAACCAAAGCCCAATAGGCCAATCAGTTAAATTCATCACAAAAGATTATATATTCCCCCTCCAGCACAAAAGCTAACTAAAAAAATATATATTCCCCCTCCAAAAAAACTCCAAAACATATCTAAACTAAAGCTAAACATTGTCCACGTGAAGTGGAAGGTTGAGAATCAAATTCTTGGCCAATCATCAAGCTTCTCAGATGCATCCATCAAGACGCCTCCTAGCTGCTGTTTCTTTTGGAGAATTAAAATGGGTCGGCCCACTTCTTCATTACACATGGAAATCAAATCAAAGCCCAATAGGCCAATCAGCTAAATTCAGCACAAAAGATTATATATTTTCCCTCCACCCCAAAAGCAAACTAAAAAAATATATATTCCCCCTCCAAAATTCATGTTCAGTTTCTCCAAGGAAAGAAATGGCTCTGGGCATGTAATTGAAGAAAGAAAAATCACCGATAATCTCCACAGCCAAGTCGGTCTGTTTCCAAATATATATTTCTTTAATTAATTAAAGATGGTCACAAATGGATAGTCTAAGAACACCCTTAATGACTTATTTGATAGTTAAAACAAAGATTGATTAACCGGCCCATTTTCAGATACCTATTTCAAGAGTTTACTGAAATACATGAAATTCTTGTTGCTCTGTTTATACCAAATTTATAATTTGGGAAGAAGATAAAATTTAAATCCAAATGGATATTTGAGAAACATATTGTAAAAGAGAGTTAGCGTGTAGTCAATTCCAAGTAGAAGTCATTAGGCTTAAATTATAGTCTAAAAAAATATTAAGCTCATCATCACCGAATTGGGCTAAAAGAATTTAAACAAATTGGGCCGAGACAAACATGAAGTTGGATGGGATTTTTGAACCCAAATATGAACTTTAACGGAAGCCCATTTATGAGCTCAAATATTAGCTCAAATGTTAATTCAGATTTCTTTTTTTAATCAAGCATACGTAAGGTTTTGTATGTAAAATAAGACAAAGCTCACTTAATTATAGAGTGATCCATTAATTAGCATAAATGACAAGATGGTTTCTTGATAAATTTCAAAGTTATTTCCTTAACACTCAATTGGCCCAATCTCTCGGCCCATCTCCAACAAACAGCTGCTCGACAGCCCATTCTCATGCAAGCACATGCCCGCTTCCATCATGGTGACGTCGTGCCCATTCTTCATTTCAGCTTCAATTCACAAGCTGGCTTTTCTTCATGGGCCGAGCTCAATTGGACTTCTTCTTTTAGTTAACAAAATATGTTTTTAACCTAGTTCTAAAAGTGTGGTAAAAATAATAATAAAACAATAATAAAATAGAAATAAAAATGAACATTCGAAATAGGGAAATTAATCCCGGCGGAACGAACTTGCTTCCTCAAATTCTCGGCCCATCTCCAGCAAGCATCAGCTCGGCCAACCTTCTTCAATAGCTGCTCGCTCTCGGCCCATAACAAAACTAAGCAGAAATTAGTTCTCCAGTAGAACATCCCAACTTCTCACATGCTCGGCCCATCTCCAGCTTCCACAAATTCGCCCAATCTCTCGGCCCATCACCAACAGCACATTCCAGCAAGCATCAACGCGCTGACGTCACCATGACGTCATGGACTCCATCTCTTCATTCCAGCTGCACTTCACGCGGGCCGAGCTTCATTTGGGCTTCTTCTTCTTTTATTTAATATGTGGGCTTCGGCCTTCTTCATTTAATATGTGGGCTTCGGCCTTCTTCATTTAATATGTGGGCTTCAGACTTCTTCATTTAATATGGGTTGGATAATCATTCATGGGCCCAACTCTCCCTTTAACAATTTGTAAAAGGGTTGGCTGCTTCATTTAACCGAATAACCCATTTTCCACTTGAATTGATTCAACCCATTTGTTAAGCAATCAATTGATTCAACCCTTCCTTTGTGGTGGAATTGTTGTTAAGGTGGGCCGATTTGGACAAGAAAAAGAATTTTAAAGAAAATTATAAAAGTATGGTAAATTATGTAATTCGGGCTTATTTTCAAAATGCGTAAAAATCAAGCCTAACCCCAAATCAACACCTATGGCCCAAAAATTAATAAAGTGGCCGGCAATGGTAGATTACAAAGGTGATGAATTTTGTAAAGATTTATAGTAATTAGGCTTAATTAGAAATTTGGGCCGAATATGTAATTGGGCCAGAACAAGAGAAATGAACCCACAAATTCATCAAGTGGTCGGCTCACATAATTAGAACAAAGCCCAATTTGTTCAAGTACTAATGTAGAGAAATGTAAGAATTATCCGGAAATAATTATTACCGATACGGTTTCCTTTCCCGTATCGTCTATATCCATTAATACTAAAACTAACACCATAAAAATTATCCTAGACTTTTTAATCCCAAAATATATTATTAATATTGATAAGAGGGCTAAAGTCGTATCGCCTAATCAAAATAATCCTTAACAACCTAAACTAGTAGAATAGACAAGCAAGAGTCGAATCCACAGAGAGGTAGTAATATTTCTAAGTGCACAAGTTGTATGCTAAAGGTAACAAGGGGGGGATTGGTTGATTGTTATGCAAGTAAACAAAACAAAGTAAAACAAATGTTGAAATCAATTAGGAAAAAGAACTTAACCAGACAAATATCCACCATTCATTCGATTTGTTGATACTAGATTATATCTAATTACTTTCTATGAATGTTCCTATTCCTTTTCTTAAGTTATAAACAAGACAAACAGACCCTGAGAATACTAACTATCAAATAACCAGGAAAACATTCATGATTCAATTCAACAGCAGCAATGAGCATATGAATTTCTATAGATACATGCAAGTGTAGCAAACAGTCATACAATTACATACAATTAATTCTCTCTATAATAACCAATCCAAATAGTTCTTAAAATATTGCAGTTGCTATTCATGAATTAGGTAACTCAAACAGTAATTACCAAACCCTAGCAATAGACAATTACTAATAATAACCAGTTGCGTCCAACGAGCTAATTCAGTAAGAATCAATGGGATAAAGCACAAGAGAATCAATACATTCAAAGGGAAAGAACTAAAATTATAATCAGTAAGAATCAATGGGATGAAGCACAACTAAAATTATAATCGTCTAGCAAAGCAATGAAAATTAGCAAAAACTCCAAAACTAGCCACGAATCGATCCCTAACAACTCGTTAACTAAATGTGTTTTAACCTAATTCTAAATGTGTGGTAAAATAGTAGAAGAATAATAATAAAATAATAAAATAAAACCCGAAAATAAAACAGTCCAAATCGGTGAACAACATGCTCAAATTGGCCCAATCTCTCGCACACTTTCTCGGCCCAACTCCTCGGCCCAATAGCACAGCAATTAGCTGCTCACATGCTCGGCCCAACTCCTCGGCCCATCTTCTCTCGCTCGGCCCATCTCCAAGGTTCCACTTCAGCAATTCATTCTCCCGTAAGCATCAGCTCCATTTCTTCAGCTTCAACACGCGGGCCTTCACGGTGGGCCGAGCTTCTTCGCGTGGGCTTCTTCTTCTCCATTTAATATGTGGGCTGGTTCGTTTAATTAAATTAATGGCCCGTGACCAAGTCCATAAATCCGCTAAACTCGGTAAAATACATGAAATGCCATACAAACTTGTGTAGACATCGAAATCCAAAAAAATTACAAAATAAACTAAATACGAGAATTATGCAAACAACCTAATTTATGCCTAAATGTATGCCCTAAACATGTATGAAATGGATGCTATCAAATATATCCCTATAGTTATATCTTTAAAATTTAAGACCTAAAATCCCAAAAATGCTTATAACATCTAATCCTCAAAAATCTATTACTATATATTAAAGCTCTCTCTTTTCGAGCCACCAGAACGATTCTTGGCCCATAATTATTACGTGTTATTTTTTTATTCGTTATTTTTTTATTTACATAATTTTAATTCACTTTATATACAAAAACTTTACAAATTATAAAATTATCTTTACAAATCTTAACAAATTACAAAATACCAATCTTAACAAATCATTCTTACGTGTTATTTTTTTATTCGTTTTTTTTATTTACGAAATTTTAATTCACTTTATATACAAAAACTTAACAAATTATAAAATTATCTTTACAAATCTTAACAAATTATGAAATACCAATCTTAACAAATCATTCTTACATGTCATTTTCTTATTCGCTCTTTTTTTATTTACATAATTTTTATTCATTTTATATACAATTTTTTAAAAAAATATAAAATTATCTTTACAAATCTTAACAAATTACAAAAACCAATCTTAACAAATTATAAATGTAATACCCCTCAATTTTAATAAGGGTATTTGTATAATTTTTCTAATCTTCGTTCAATTAATTATATCGTTTTAAGTAGAGTTTGAATTTTCCGTAACATCTGTGATATCCAAAATAATTCCTTAAATTGTATAAAATAAATTCAATATATTTTCAAAACTAATAATATTTATTTAGATAAAAACATATAAATTTTGGGTTTAAAACTCATACCAAATCTTCTCCTTAACAAATTGGCCATCAAGCCTCGTGATCACCTCCCGTACACCTCTTCGTTGATGTGGTGAACAGATGCCCACGCCTCCTCTTTGTGCTTTATGAGAAGGCTTGATCTGGAGGATGATGGGCACACTCATCTCGACCTCCCCAGCTTCCTCTCGTCCCGTCTCCTATCAGCTGCTCTCCCCGGCGTCGTCTCCGACTTCTCCGGCGAGCAACAATCAAGACCACCGGCGAGTCGTTGCTGCGTGGGTGCTACTGCGTTGCTGATTTCTTTTCGGCGACGCGAGCTTCGTCTCCACCGAGCCGCCTTCATCCCCGTCGGCGTTGTGAGCATCTCCCCTGCTCCGATCTCTCTCTCTCTCGGCCATCCTTCTCCCGCCGGTGACGAGACTCTTTCGATCGTTTTCCCCTGCTCCGATCCGAGTCTCCCGCTCAGCTCGCCATCGTCGTCTCCCGACGAGCCCCTTCTCGTCGTCGCCAGCTCCTTCTCGTCATCGCCTCCCGGTGTCACCCCCGTGTTCTCCGACGAGCCACAAGCGAGACCCGATGAGGGCGCCTCTGTGCTTCGCCGCCCCACCGCTGCTCTTCCTTTCCCGGCGAACCAGCGAAGCCGCCGAGCTCGACCCGGACCACCGTCGTCTCTCCTCCTCTGGTTCGCATCTCCCTGTGCACCGCCTCCTCTGCCCCTCCCCTGTTCTGGGCTGGTGCTGCTGGTGCCGAGTGGTGCCGCTGGGAGCTGCGTTCAGATGGTGTCCGTGGTGGCCACTGGTGCGTCGTGGTGGTGGCTGCGCTGCTGATGCGTGTTGTTGTTGTGCTGGTGTCGTGCTGTTGTGGTGCTGTTGATGGAAGGAAGATGATGAACAGTTGCTGGTGGGCCCCCTGCTTTGTTTTGTTGATGGGCCGTGTTGGCCCAAAACTCGTCCGTTCCAGATTTAATCCCAAATTATACTAGCGGTATAATTTCATGTAATCTCTCTCCCACCATAAATATTATTTAACTTTTTTGTAATATTATATTTAACTAGTATCATTATATAGACACTATCTAATTTTTATTTAATTGTATCCATCTATCCGGAAAAAATGTATCCTCACATGGGCGAAATATTATATATGTAATTTCTATGTATCGATATTAAAACTCTTTCATTTAAAGTCATCAGAACAATTCTGAGCCAATATTTTATTTTATTTTTACTTTTTTAAATTATAAATATAATTATTGTTGAATAATTTGTAAACTAACAAATCTTAACGGACAATTTCCAAATTTTTTTTTATCATTTTTCTAATAAATTATATAATAAATTTTTACAAGTATTATATGTATTTTGACTTGATTTACATCAACCAGAGTAACAATATTAAGAGTGATATTTGTTATTATACAAATAAACTATATATTCTGAAATATAAAATGGTGTTTTTTTTATTACTTATAAAAAATGGTATATAAAAATTCAGAATAAGAGTAAAGCATTCTTAGAGGAAAAAAATAGACTAAACAATCAAAATTTCAGTTGACTAAGTAAAAATTAATTTTTTTTTTTGATAAAATATGTAAATTTTGAAGCCTAAAGTTGTTAAGAGTTATTATTATAATATTAAATTTTTATTATCATTTGATCTAAGTAAATTATTGTTTCCAGTTGAACTAACTAAATTTGACCGTAATTTTCTTGCATCTTCTTAGTTATTACCTATTAATTATTTACAATTTATAAGATACTTTTTTTTGTTAAGATTTTCTTTGGTCTGATCTAACTATATTTTTACTTTATTAATTTATTTTCTCTCATTGATTGTTGTTTGTTTAAGATTTTAAATTAAATAGTTATTCCATTAATACTTTCCTTTAAATATAACTATTTATCCATCTATATAATTATCTAGATAAATAGCATCTCATCAATGTGACTAGATAAATAATATGAATTATACTAATTAATTAGAATTAGAATTTTTTGAAGAAAATTACATTGCATTTTCTCTGTATATATTAATTTACGACAACGTATTTCGTCCAACTTAATTGATGATGAGCATCATTAATATGGAAAAGGAGGGAAAAGATAATAGTATATAAGGAGTCAATACTTTTTGTTCCAAATAAGTTTATAAATGACTCATTGATGAACTAATACCTTGTAGTCAATAAATTAAAATATTATATTTATTTAATCTTCATCAAAATTATTTTTAACACATTTTTTTGATTAAACGATATCAAATTTGTTATTTTGCGAGTAGATAACACTTTACCAATATAATTAACATGTATGAGAATAGGTAAGAATGAAATATAATATATTTATACGGGTTATATAATTAACAATGAAATATTAAATATATTGTTTCTAAACAACACTTTTATTGTTATTTCAATCTTCCATTTATATAATTTCTAAACAATATGAATAACATATAATTTTCTTAAAAATACTTAAATACGTTTACCCGTACACGGTACGGGTAGTACACTAGTATGTGTTATTACTATTCCTTAAATCAATACAAATCCTAATTTTACCAAATCATATCATGCTAGTAAACCTAATATATCGACTTCCTTAAGAATCCATCGAAATATATCTCACACATAATTTAAACGTAACTTCATGAAATAATGAGAAATACTACAGTATATACGTGTAACTTCATGAAATAATGAGAAATACTATAGTATATACATGTAACTACATGAAATGATGGAAAATACTATAGTATATACGTGTAACTATATGAAATGATGACAAATACTATAGTATATATATACGTGTAACTACATGAAATAATGAGAAAATACTACAATATATACGTGTAACTACATCAAATAATGAGAAATACTACAGTATATACATGTAACTACATGAAATGATGGAAAATACTATAGTATATACGTGTAACTACATGAAATAATGAGAAATACTATAGTATATACGTGTAACTACATGAAATAATGAGAACATACTATAGTATATACGTGTAACTATATGAAATAATGAGAAATACTAGAGTATATATGTGTAACTACATGAAAAGATGAGAAATACTATAGTATATACGTGTAACTTCATTAAATAATGAGAAATACTACAGTATATACGTGTAACTACATGAAATAATGAGAAATACTATAGTATATACGTGTAATTACATGAAATAATGAGAAATACTACAATATATTCGTGTAACTACATGAAATAATGAAAAATACTATAATATATACGTGTAACTACATGAAATAATGAGAAATACTACAAACCCTACGTGTAACTACATGAAATAATGACAAATACTACAAACCCTACGTGTAACTACATGAAATAATGAGAAATACTACAAACCTTACGTGTAACTACATGAAATAATTACAAATACTACAAACCCTACGTATAACTACATGAAATAATAACAAATACTATAAACCCTACGTGTAACTACATGAAATAATGAGAAATACTACAAACCCTACGTGTAACTACATGAAATAATGACAAATACGACAAACCCTACGTGTAATTACATGAAATAATGACAAATACTACAAACCCTACGTGTAACTACATGAAATAATGACAAATACGACAAACCTTACCTGTAACTACATGAAATAATGACAAATACTACAAACCCAACGTGTAACTACATGAAATAATTACAAATACTACAGTATATATGTGTAACTATATGAAATAATGAAAAATACTACAAACCCTACGTGTAACTACATGAAATAATGAGAAATACTACAAACCCTACGTGTAACTACATGAAATAATGAGAAATACTACAAACCCTACGTATAACTACATGAAATAATTACAAATACTACAAACCCTACGTGTAACTACATAAAAATAATGACAAATACTACAGTATATACGTATAACTACATGAAATACTGAGAAATACTACAAACCCTATGTGTAACTACATGAAATAATTACAAATACTACAAACCCTACGTGTATCTACATGAAATAATGACAAATACTACAAACCCTACGTGTAACTACATGAAATAATGATAAATACTACAAACCCTACGTGTAACTATATGAAATAATGAGAAATACTACAAATCCTATGTGTAACTATATAAAATAATGAGAAATAATACAAACCCTAGGTGTAGCTACATGAAATAATGAGAAATACTACAAACCCTACGTGTAACTACATGAAATAATGAGAAATAATACAAACCCTACGTATAACTACATGAAATAATGAGAAATACTACAAACCCTACGTATAACTACATGAAATAATGAGAAATACTACAAACCCTACGTGTAACTACATGAAATAATGATAAATACTACAAACCCTACGTATAACTACATGAAATAATTACAAATACTACAAACCTTATGTGTAACTACATGAAATAATGACAAATACTATAATATATACGTATAACTACATGAAATAATGAGAAATACTACAAACCCTACGTGTAATTACATGAAATAATGACAAATACTACAAATCCTACGTGTAACTGCATGAAATAATGAGAAATACTACAAACCCTACGTGTAACTACATGAAATAATGAGAAATACTACAAACCCTATGTGTAACTACATGAAATAATGAGAAATACTACAAACCTTATGTGTAACTATATGAAATAATGACAAATACTAGAAACCCTACGTGTAACTACATGAAATAATGAGAAATAATACAAACCCTACGTGTAACTACATGAAATGATGACAAATACTACAAACCCTACGTGTAACTGCATGAAATAATGAGAAATACTACAAACCCTACGTGTAACTACATGAAATAATGACAAATACTACAAACCCTACGTGTAACTACATGAAATAATGAGAAATACTACAAACCCTATGTGTAACTACATGAAATAATGAGAAATACTACAAACCCTACGTATAACTATATGAAATAATGAGAAATACTACAAACCCTACGTATAACTACATGAAATAATGACAAATAATACAAACCCTATGTGTAACTACATGAAATAATGAGAAATACTACAAACCCTACGTGTAACTACATGAAATAATGAGAAAATACTATAAACCCTATGTGTAACTACATGAAATAATGACAAATACTACAAACCCTACGTGTAACTACATGAATTAATTAGAAGTACTACAAAACCTATGTGTAACTACATGAAATAATGAAAAATACTACAAACCCTACGTGTAACTACATGAAATAATGACAAATACTATAGTATATACGTGTAACTACATGAAATAATGAGAAATACTATAGTATATACGTGTAACTACATGAAATAATGAGAAAATACTATAGTATATACATGTAACTATATGAAATAATGAGAAATACTATAGCATATACGTGTAACTATGTGAAATGAAGAGAAATACTATAGTATATACGTGTAACTTCATGAAATAATGAGAAATACTACAAACCCTACATGTAACTACATGAAATAATGATAAATACTACAGTATATACGTGTAACTACATGAAATAATGCGAAATACTACAAACCCTATTCGTGTAACTACATGAATAATGAGAAATACTACAAATTCTACGTGTAACTACATGAAATAATGAGAAATACTACAAACCCTACGTGTAACTACATGAAATAATGAGAAATACTACAAACCCTACGTGTACATGAAATAATGACAAATACTACAAACCCTACGTGTAACTACATGAATTAATTAGAAATACTACAAACCCTACGTGTAACTACATGAAATAATGACAAATACTACAAACCCTACGTGTAACTACATGAAATAATGACAAATACTATAGTATATACGTGTAACTAAATGAAATAATGAGAAATACTATAGTATATACGTGTAACTACATGAAATAATGAGAAAATACTATAGTATATACATGTAACTATATGAAATAATGAGAAATACTATAGCATATACGTGTAACTATATGAAATGAAGAGAAATACTATAGTATATACGTGTAACTTCATGAAATAATGAGAAATACTACAAACCCTACGTGTAACTACATGAAATAATGATAAATACTACAGTATATACGTGTAACTACATGAAATAATGTGAAATACTACAAACCCTATTCGTGTAACTACATGAAATAATGAGAAATACTACAAATTCTACATGTAACTACATGGAATAATGACAAATACTACAAACCCTACGTGTAACTAAATAAAACAATGAGAAATACTACAAACCCTACGTGTAACTACATGAAATAATGACAAATACTACAAAACCTACGTGTAACTACATGAAGTAATGAGAAATACTACAAATCCTACGTGTAACTACATGAAATAATGACAAATATTACAAACCTTACGTGTAACTACATGAAATAATGAGAAATACTACAAACTCTACGTGTAACTACATGAAATAATGACAAATACTACAGTACATACGTGTAACTACATGAAATAATGAGAAATAATACAAACCCTACGTGTAACTACATGAAATAATGACAAATATTACAAACCTTACGTGTAACTAGATGAAATAATGAGAAATACTACAAACTCTACGTGTAACTACATGAAATAATGACAAATACTACAGTACCTACGTGTAACTACATGAAATAATGAGAAATAGTACAAACCCTACGTGTAACTACATGAAATAATGACAAATACTACAAACCCTACGTGTAACTACATAAAATAATGACAAATACTACAAACCCTACGTGTAACTACATGAAATAATGAGAAATACTACAAACCTTATGTGTAACTATATGAAATAATGAGAAATACTACAAACCCTACGTGTAACTAAATGAAACAATGAGAAATACTACAAACCCTATGTGTAACTACATGAAATAATTACAAATACTACAAACCCTACGTGTAACTACATGAATTAATGAGAAATACTACAAACCCTACGTGTAACTACATGAAATAATGACAAATATTACAAACCTTACGTGTAACTAGATGAAATAATGAGAAAATACTACAAACTCTACGTGTAACTACATGAAATAATGACAAATACTACAGTACCTACGTGTAACTAAATGAAATAATGAGAAATACTACAAACCCTACGTGTAACTACATGAAATAATGACAAATACTACAGTATATACGTATAACTACATGAAATAATGAGAAATACTACAAACCCTACGTGTAACTACATGAAATAATTACAAATACTACAAACCCTACGTGTAACTACATGAAATAATGACAAATACTACAAATCCTACGTGTAACTACATGAAATAATGAGAAATACTACAAACCCTACGTGTAACTACATGAAATAATGAGAAATACTACAAACCCTACGTGTAAATATATGAAATAATGACAAATATTACAAACCCTACGTGTAACTACATGAAATAGTGAGAAATACTACAAACCCTACGTGTAACTACATAAAATAATGACAAATACTACAGTATATACGTGTAACTACATGAAATAATGAAAAATACTACAAACCCTACGTTTAACTACATGAAATAATGAGAAATACTACAAACCCTACGTGTAACTACATGAAATAATGACAAATACTACAAACCCTACGTGTAACTACATGAAATAATGACAAATAATACAAACCCTATGTATAACTACATGAAATAATGAGAAATACTGTAGCATATATACGTGTAACTATATGAAATGATGACAAATATTTTAGTATATATATGTGTAACTACATCAAATGATGAGAAATACTACAACATATACGTGTAACTACATGAAATGATGAGAAATACTTTAGTATATATACGTGTAACTACATGAAATGATGAGAAATACTTTAGTATATATACGTGTAACTACATGAAATGATGAGAAATACTTTAGTATATATACGTGTAACTACATGAAATGATGAGAAATACTTTAGTATATATACGTGTAACTACATGAAATGATGAGAAATACTTTAGTATATATACGTGTAACTACATGAAATGATGATAAATACTTTAGTATATATACGTGTAACTACATGAAATGATGAGAAATACTTTAGTATATATACGTGTAACTACATGAAATAATGATAAATACTTTATTATATATACGTGTAACTACATGAAATGATGAGAAATACTTTAGTATATATACGTGTAACTACATGAAATGATGACAAATATTTTAGTATATATATACGTGTAACTACATGAAATGATAAAAAATACTATAGCATATAAGTACAACTACATGAAATGATGAGAAATACTTCAGTATATATACGTGTAACTACATGAAATGATGAGAAATACTTTAGTATATATGTGTAACTATATGAAATGATGAGAAATACTTTAGTATATATACGTGTAACTACATGAAATGATGAGAAATACTTTAGTATATATACGTGTAACTACATCAAATGATGAAAAATACTTTATTATATATACGTGTAACTACACGAAATGATAAAAAATACTATAGCATATAAGTACAACTACATGATGTAATATGCATTCAAGATTTTATAGCGTTTTTTTAAATTTCATAGTGCTTTTTAAAAAAAAAATCGCTATAAAAATTAATTATCTATCAATTAATTTGACTGAACGAATTTAAGAAATTATATTTAATAAATTTTGATAATATTAAATCATAAAAATATTTATTAAATTTTTCTAAAAAAATACTAATGAAAGATGGTCAAAATTATACCGTTCGAATAATTTAGGATTAAATCTGGACTGGAAGGGTTATTGGGCTTTCTGCCCAACAACAATTAATTAGACAAGGGGGGCCCACCACCTTGCTTCTTCATTCCTCCTTCACGTAACAACAGAAGCAGCTGAACCACAACAATGGCGATGGAGCTTCAGCACGTACAGGAGCTCGGCTATGACGAAGGAGGGCAGCTGGCCGGGAAGGAAGGAGACGACGCCAGGGATGGAGCAACGCCGGCGGGGAAGAGCAGCACCACGCAACTCGTCCACAACGTCGGAGAAGCTGGGCGGGGCAGCGAAGCACATCGGCGTCTTCGTTGGTGGTTCGCCGGGAAAGGAGGAGCCACCAGAAGGCTCGGCTCGCGGCGACAGAGCAGGGGCGACGCAGCTTGCCGGGAGAAGGCCAGGAGAGGACAACTTCGTCGCCGGCGGAAAACGATGGTGAAGCAGGGGACGATGCCGGCGGGAGACGAGAGGGAGCTGAGAGAGAGCAAGAGGAGATTGGCTTGCTGGACCAAAGAATTGACACATGCCCTGACAAGTTTTAAACGGGGGTATCGTGGCAGAATTAGCACAAGGGAGAATTAGTGGAAGTGTTATGGGAAATGGTTTTGGTATCGGTTTTAAACCCCTAAAATTATATTTTATATCCAAACAAATATTCTAAGTCCCTAAAATACATTGAATGTATTTTATATCACTCAAGGAATTATTTCGGAGATCATGGATGTTACGGAAAATCCGAACTCCGCTGAAAGCGAAATAATTAATTTGAACGAAGGTTGAGAAAATTAGCCAAATACTCATACTAAAATTTAAGGGGTATTACAACATACGTGTAACAAATAAATACATGAAATGATGAGAAATACTTTTGTATATATACGTGTAAGTACATGAAATGATGAGAAATAGTTTCGTATATATACGTGTAAGTTTATAAAATGATGAGAAATAGTTTAGTATATATACGTGTAAGTATATGAAATGATGAGAAATACTTTAGTATATATATATATACATGTAAGTACATGAAATGATGAGAAATCATTTAGTATATATACGTGTAACTACATGAAATGAAGAGAAATACTGTAGTATATACGTGTATGAATCTAGACGAGACGACTACTGATGCTATCCTTTCCGAGGATATGGCCTATGCTTCACATAGCTCGAGCAGATTATGGGTCCACACGCGGTCCCGCACTTAACGTTATAACAACAAATTAATTAATATCAATTAATTTATCTGGATGAAATTAAGGAATTAAATTTAATAAATTTTTATTATTTTAAATCATAAAAATAGTAATAATTTTTTTTTAAAGAAAATATGGATGAAAGATGGTCGAAATTATACCGCTCGATCGATCTCGGGTTAAATCTGGACCCAAGGCTAAATGGGCTTTCGGCCCAACAAGGAATTAAAAAGAGGGCCCCCACCTCCTTTCTTCAACCTGGTAACAACAACAACAGCAATTCAACGTAGCAACAATGGCAACACGCAGCCACGCTCCAGGCACAGCTCGCCGGGAAGGGAGTCGCCACCGGACTGGCTTGCGTCTCCGAGGAGGAGCACCAGCGGCGGACGGCAACACCAGCAGGGGCGGGGCTCGACAGCTGGCAGCACTGCAGAACGACGTCTTCACCGGGGAGGAGGCTCGTTGACGGGTCTGACTTGCTCGTCGCCAGAGACCACTAGCAGCAGCAACTCCAGCGGAAGCGAACACCCAGCCCAGTGGCGCGAGCAACAGTAGCTTGACGCGGTTCTGGGTTGCGGCTCGCCGGAGAAGACGGAGGAGGCTCGCCGGCGGGAAGACGACCGAGAGAGGAGAGTCGGGAGAGAGATCGGATGTCCCCTTTGACCCGCTTCTGATCGAGCGCTATATGAAGCCCAGGGAGGAAGACGTGCAACATGCTGGACCATCCAAACTCAAGAGATGCACCGGGGAACACGTACGGGGGAGAGAACAAGGGTGCGTGGAAATTTCCCCGACCACACATGAGAGGAGTGACTTGCAAAATTTTTGGGGAAAGTTTTGGTATGGGTTTTAAACCCCGAAAATTATATATTTGTATCCATATAAATATTCTAAGTCCCGAAAATACATCGAATGTATTTTATACTACTCAAGGAATTATTTGGGGGATCATGGATGTTACGGAAAATCCGAACTCCACTGAAAGTGAAAATAATTATTGAACGAAGGTTGAAAAAAATTACCCAAATATCCTTACTAAAAATTGAGGGGTATTACAAAATACTACAGTCTATACGTGTAACTACATGAAATAATGAGAAATAGTGTAGTATATATACGTGTAACTACATGAAATGATGAGAAATACTTTAGTATATATAAGTGTAACTACATGAAATGATGAGAAAAATACTTTAGTATATATACGTGTAAGTACATGAAATGATGAAAAATACTTTAGTATATTCACGTGTAACTACACGACCTTTTTTGGGTGAACCACCGCTGGGACCACGGAGGGCCGCGCCCAGTGTCGCGCCCGCTGGGGCCACGGAGGGCCGCGCCCAGTGTCGCGCCCGCTGGGGCCACGGAGGGCCGCGCCCAATGTCGCGCCCGCTGGGACCACGGAGGGCGGCGCCCAGTGTCCCGCCCGCCGTGCCGCGGCATAGGCCTTGACAAGCCTAGGTGTCTTGCCTTGATGGCTAGACATGACAGGCCAAAACGACACCCACAGCCGCCCTCTGGGCACCTGACAGGCCCGCCGACAGCCCCAAAGCATCGATCATGGCATTTGCCGTTTTCGTCGGTCATTTTGTGAGTAACGACCGAAAATAAAAAATTGGGAGCCTCCTAACATGTTATTCTATCCTCTAGAAACAAACCCCAAGCTGTTCGGATGGTTTTAAGGCATAAAATAAATGTTTCAAAATCGTATGATCTGCCCTGTGAAGGAACACGTCTACTGGTGTTGGTGGCATTTCTGCCCAAACTGCACTATAGGGTGGGAGGCGGTCTCAACCCCCCGTGGGCGCATGGGCACCCGGGAAGGCGGGTTGCCGCCCATGCACGGGCCTTGTCCTAGGTCCCTCGAAAAAGACGCTATTCGTCGTCCCTAGGCACTCGGATCAATCGATCTCGTCGACGCTCCCTCCGCTAACCGCTCTAGGGCCTAGCCGCGCCCAGTGTCACGCCCGCTATGGCCGCAGTCTCGCGCCCGCAGTCCCTCGCCCAGTGTCGCGCCCGATGTGCTTGCAGCGAGTGACGCGCCCATTGTCGCGCCCGCTTTGCCCGCAACGAGTGTCGCGCCTTCTGTGGCCGTAGTCCCGCGCCCAGTATTGCACCCGCTGCGGCCACGGAGGGCCGCATCCGTCGTGCCGCGGTAAAGGCCTTGGCATTGGCCTTGACAAGCCTAGGTGCCTTTGGCAAGCCTAGGTGCCTTGCCTTGATGGCTAGACATGACAAGCCAAAACGACACCCACAGCCGCCCTCTGGGCCCCTGTCAAGCCCGCTGACAGCCACAGAGCATCGATCATGGCATTTGTCGTTTTCGTCGGTCATTCTGTGAGCAACGACCGAAAATAAAAAATTGGGAACTTCCTAACACGTTATTCTATCCTCTAGAAGCAGTCCCAAAGCCGTTCGGATGGTTTTAAGGCCTGAAATAAATGTTTCAAAATCGTATGATCTGCCTTGTGAAGGAACACGTCTACTGGTGTTGGTGGCATTTCTGCCCAAACTGCACTATAGGGGGGTAGGAGGTCTCAACCCTCCGTGGGCGCATGGGCATTCGGGAAGGCGAGTATCCGCCAATCCACGAGCCTTGTCCTAGGCCCCTCGGTCCCTCTAAAAAGACGCTATTTGCCGTCCCAAGGCACTCAGATCGATCAATCTCGTCGCCGCTCCCGCCGCTAACCGCTCTAGGGCCTAGCCGTGCCCAGTGTCGCGCCCGCTATGGCCGCAGTCCCGCGCCTAGTGTCGCGCCCGCTGTGGCTGCAGCGAGTATCGCGCCGAGTGTCGCACCCGTTGTGCATGCAACGAGTGTCGCGCCCGCTGCGGTCGTAGTCTCGCGCCCAGTGTCGCGCCCGCTGGGGACACGGAGGGCGGCGCCCAGTGTCCCGCCCGCCGTGCCGCGGCATAGGCCTTGGCAGTGACCTTGACAAGCCTAGGTGTCATGGCATTGGCCTAGATGCCTTTGGCAAGCCTAGGTGCCTTGCCTTGATGGCTAGACATGACAGGCCAAAACGGCACCCACAGCCGCCCTCTGGGCACCTGACAGGCCCGCAGACAGCCCCAAAGCATCGATCATGGAATTCGCTGTTTTCGTCGGTCATTTTGTGAGTAACGACCGAAAATAAAAAATTGGGAGCCTCCTAACATGTTATTCTATCCTCTAGAAACAAACCCCAAGCTGTTCGGATGGTTTTAAGGCATAAAATTAATGTTTCAAAATCGTATGATCTGCCTTGTGAAGGAACACGTCTACTGGTGTTGGTGGCATTTCTGCCCAAACTGCACTATAGGAGGGGAGGCGGTCTCAACCCCCCGTGGGCGCATGGGCACTCGGGAAGGCGGGTTGCCGCCCATGCACGGGCCTTGTCCTAGGTCCCTCGGTCCCTCGAAAAAGACTCTATTCGTCGTCCCTAGGCACTCGAATCGATCGATCGATCTCGACGACGCTCCCTCCGCTAACCGCTCTAGGGCCTAGCCGCGACCAGTGTCGCGCCCGCTATGGCCGCAGTCCCGCGCCCGCAGTCCCTCGCCCAGTGTCACGCCCGATGTGCATGCAGCGAGTGTCGCGCCCATTGTCGCGCCCGCTTTGCCCGCAGCGAGTGTCGCGCCCATTGTCGCGCCCGCTTTGCCCGCTGCGAGTGTCGCGCCTGCTGTGGCCGCAGTCCCGCACCCAGTATCGCACCCGTTGGGGCCACGGAGGGCCGCGTCCGTCGTGCCGCGGTATAAGCCTTGGCATTGGCCTTGACAAGCCTAATTTTTCTCTTCAGTGCAGATTTCTCATGTCTTCCGAGAAACAAATGGGGTGGCCGATTTCATCGCTAAGGAGGTCCAATTTCGTTCTTTGGAAGACATTCGAACTAGTTCAGAATTTATAATTCTCATCCGAAAGGATGCTATAGACTGAGAAACCGGGTCTTCTGTGCTTTCCGGTCTAATTCTTACTTATTCAAAAAAAAAAAAAAAAAAGAAGAAATGAACAGCAATGTAAATAATCTAAGGAAAAGAACCGTATATATATTAGACTAATGTTTAAAGTTGGCTCGGTGGTTATGAATTCTTTTGCCAACCCCACTGCCCCGGTTCGATTCTCTCGCCCCCTCCATTTCTTAGGGTTTCGACAATGTTCCCACTTCCCACAGCTCTCCTTCTCCTCTGATCTCTCTCCTTCTTTTTTTTCTCCTCTGATCCGTGAGTGGAAGACGCAAAAGGATGTATCTGTGCAGGACTGCGAGACCATTAATGGCGAAAGCGAAGGAGACGACGGGGAGCGTGGTGCCGTGAGCATTTAATTGGAGACGTGAGTCCAGGTTTCACTGGAATCCAAAGGTATGGTTACTCTCTGGTCTTCATCCTCGCTAGTCCGCTGCCCCCCAATTTCAACCCCTGCAGTCAACTCCAATCTTGAAACCTGAACCTAATTTCAACGATTACTCTCAGGCATCCCATGGAAGTAAGAAGAAGTGGAAGGACGAAGGGTCGAGCTCGCGACATCGTCCATGGAAGATTGCACTGACCATCATGAATTGGGGCAAGACCACCACCATTCCACCACCACTGTCGTCTTCACTGCTCAGGTTCAGATCTAATTTCCTTAATTTGTGCACGCTCTGTAATATTTCCCTTCATCTATATAATGATTTTGTGAAAGCTCCTAAATGCAATTGAAACCTAAACAAATGCAAACGAAGGAGAAGCTTGAGGATGAGTCTGTTTAGATAAAAATGAATCTTACAAGCCTGTTTGTGACTTCAGAAGACAGCATTATGAAATCAAGAAACCTAAATCAAGATGAGATTTGCCTGATGCAACTTACACTTAAAATAAATCTGCTAGTCATTTGATTTTGTCAGTGAGTGACTGGCTCTGTGATGTCTCCCATACTGAGAAATCTTTTGAGAAAATCGTTTGAGAAGAATTTGGCAGTCTCTGCGGCTTAGTTTTGGTTACTTGTTATAGTAATTAAACCCTAAATTATTTGGATTGATTATTAGTGTAAGAATAGCTAAGAATGTTTTTGGTCATTTCCTAATTATAAGGTCAAATTTTGGGGGGAGTTGTTAAATTCTTATGCATATATAATTGGTTAGCTTAGATTCTTTATTAAAAGTAATTAGCTAAGATCAGCAAGTTGTCCATATAAAAAGGCTTCTTAGTTATTAACTTGTGATGTAATTTAGTTTTTATAAAAGACCTACATGGGCTGTACTCATGCTGCCAATTGCATTCTGTGTATGTTGATTTTAGTGGTTTCTTGCTACTTGCTTAGTGTTGTGTATTTTTATCCCATGGAATGTGCTTGTGCAATGAGATGTTTGCATATTTAGAAACCCATTATATCCAAAATTGTGTTTTGAAGAACTCAGATGGAATCAAAATTGTTTATCTAGTGTGAATAGTTGTCTTCTTGTATTTTTTTGAAAAGTTGTATAGTACCCTGTACCCAGTATTGCTTTGTTCAAATTCTATGGTGGTTTTGAGTTCAGACTTCAGAGGTGTTAATATAACTTTCTGAACACATTTAATTCCATTTGAAGACATTGAGGATGTGATTGTATTAAACATTAATGTTAATGGCCGATCTGAGTTAATTTTATATGCATACTGGGATAGGCAACCATAAATGGAGATCTTGTCTTTAAAATACTTGCTGATATACATGTGTGCAAGGATAGTGAAGATAGTCATGAATGTATGTTTGTTAGACTTCTTGGACAGTGGGCACTCAGTGTGTACATAATTAAAATTAGCTAACCTGCAATTGGATTAACAATGTGGTTTCATGGTTTAGGTATTATAGCCAAATAGTATCTTAGTTGACAGTTAACTAATTGCCTACTTCCAAAACCACTTGGTAGCAAGCCTAAGATGTAATGCTATATGCATGACAGTTAACTAATTTCTTTTAAAGCAAGTTTCTTATGGTACATTCGTATAATATGTCCCCCAACAATATGTTGTGCCACAAAAAAATAGTATCAGTTTACCACTTTCTTGATTATTCTTTTATTCAATTTGTGATGAAAACCAATTCAACTAGGAGCCTTCAAATGTTTTTTTAATAGTTTGATTATTCAAGAATTCAACCTATAATCTGGAATTGATTTGATGTAGTATGTTGAGTGACTTGGTTTTGTGTATTGCTATGACAAAATTTATGACAGAAAGCACCTTAATGACACCTGACCAAAATGTTTGCTAGATTTCTACAGTAATGAAAGGAATTTTTTAAAAAACATTGTATGTTACTGGTACTTGGTTTTATGATATTATTCGTCATTGATTCCTTCTTTCCTTGAAAAAACTTAATGAATTGGGGTGTAGTGCTATGTTTCTGAGGCCTTCATCTATCTTATGACATTGAATGTGTAGGATTCAATCTATTTTACTATATATCCTCACCAGTTTTATAAGTAAGTTCAATATTATTATGTAAAATGAACAGACAAATGTTTAAGATAAACTTTAAAGTGATATCAATGCAGATAATTCTTTGAAACCAAGTTAGAAATTTCAATGCAAATACATGGCAATTTCCTGTCTGAAGCACTTATAAGTTATAATGCCCTCCACTTGACCTGTCATTCACATTTTGATATTGATTCTCAAGATTCCTCCACTTGACATGATAAATTCATATCCTGCACATGATCAATTTCTGTCATCTGTTTGTCAGTGGGCCTCCATGTGGATTTGTCGTCGCTTTCATGCTCTTGAAGTATAATATAATAATTTGTAAGGTTTATAGTTATGTTACCTATTACTAAAGAATAAAGGGTTTCCTTTTCATTTAATGATTTTAGGAATATTTGAGTCACTGAACGCACAGCTGATGGCTGTCACGAGCCTTGTATCTGTTCATCTACTGAGGGTGGTTCAGAGGCCAGCTGAGAAGTATCCATGGAGATTGATCTTCTATGTTGTGGTTTCCTGGGTTCTCTCTGCTTGCGGTGGCCTCATGTTTGGTTACGATATCGGTATTTCTGGTATGCAATTCATCACTCAATTCATCTACTTATCCTTAATTGATATAAAGTTGGAATCTCGTGAATAAATTCATCATCCTTAATACAATATTAGTTTTGGATATGGACAGGAACAAAGTTAAGATATAGGGTAGGTTGGTTTACATTATTTTGGAAATGGATATTGAGAACACAAGCTTAATTAAGTCCTCAAGTACAAATAGACTACTTATGATATATAATAGTGGTCTAATACAGGGTTGGTGCATGACTTTGGGCTATCCTTTTGAGGTTTGTCAGGAGCTTTTCTATTTTTCTCTTTATTGAAATTCAGAGTTAATTGTTAAGTGATTTTTTGACAGCTTGTCTAATATTGAAATGCGAGCTTTGTAGGTTTCTGGAGATGTTGTGCATGTCTGGTTGAGTATGATGCTGTATATATGAGATGGCCTCAAACCAACATGCTTTCAAAGCCTTTGTAAGTTCAACTCCTTAAATGTAGAATAGTTAGATAGTTAATCTTGTGATTCATTGAACTTGTTTATAGAACATATTAGAAAGCTTGGTGATTAAGTGAATTAAGCTTGGTCTGATTATAAAGAACCAAAATTATTTATAATGCAATGAAGTGGACATAACAGTTACACTCCCAATTAGCTACCAAAACTCAAGAATTAAGTTAATTAGCAATTGAATCTTCAAGGAAGCCATTTATGGGTTAAGTAAGCCCAATTACAATGTTGTCATCTCACGGCTTTTGGGTTATATTTCCATGTTCAGAAGATATGTCTGTATATATCAGTTAAGAAAAAATGTTGAGAAAATGTATGTTATCATATGCTATGTACTACCAGTTTTGGGACTATTTGGCTTTCTGAAATCACCTCATCATATAAGATATGTAATATTTGAAAGCCTAAAAAGGTGGCAATGTTTTAGGATTTTTAATTCTCTATTATTATCTTTGTCTATTTAATTGTGTTGCTGACTATTACATTTTCCAGTGGTAGGGTGTTATTGGTGAAAGAGCCCTGGACTCATTCCTTATCCAAGAATAATGGAGTGTGTCATTTGCAGGTATGTTGCTGTTTTCATTTCTTTGTTTTACAATGAATTGCTTTTTCCCATATTTTTTCCGTAGTCATATGCATATAGGATGAAATGTGGTGTAACATTTGGTAAACTTCAGTCACGTGAATGAAGTTGCCATAAGTTTGCTAAACTCATACAGATGATTCCGGTAATAAAATAATGTTTTCCCTTACTAATCAATGTTGTATTCATAAATGTGAATCGTACTCGTAAGTTTTCCTTCGTTTGGAGTATAATGATGGATGAAGTAATCAGTGACCTGGCCTAAAAGTTTTATTTTATGTTCTGGTATTTCTTTTACTTGCAGTTACTGCACTGATAATTTCGTTTCTATCACATACTTGTAGAAACTTCAAGTAAAACTAAAGGTGCAAATCAACAAGGTTAGAGAATTATTGGAACACATTGAAAGTAAGTCGTCCTCTTTTAAGTACTTTTAATAGAATGTTTTTTTAAGATTAATGGTATTGGATTATTTACAATATTTGGGTTTCTTTTGGTAGAAAATGCATCTTAAGGACAATTGAAGTGCAGTCTTTTATGTTAATCGTCTAGATTTTAGTATCTGAAAATGAATTCCAAGTGGGGGATTGTCCTTTTGCAGATAATTTGTTTTTGTTTCTTTCTGTTTTATCTTATTATTATCATAGAATAATGAAAACATACCTTATCTTTGGTAATAAATAGCTATTACTTATATCACTAAGGCAAATCAATTGTTAAATAACTATATTCTTAGAATCCTATTTTTTTTTGCTTTCATAGTATTATTTTATTTAACAATTGATTTGGTGCTTTACCAGAACCGCTCTAAATATAGGTCTTTTAAAGCGCTTTTAAACAACCGTTGTAAAGGTAGGACTTTTAAAGCGCTTCCCCAGAACCGTTGTAAAAGGTGGGTATTATAAAGCGCTTTTAAACATCCGTTGTAAATGTGGGTCTTTTAAAGCGCTTTTAAAAAACCGCTGTAAAGGTAGGCCTATTAGAGCGCTTTTCCAGAACCGCTCTAAATATAGGTCTTTTAAAGCATTTTTAAAAAACCGTTGTAAAGGTTGGACTTTTAAAGCACTTTTCCAGAACCGCTGTAAAAGGTGGATCTTTAAGAGCGCTTTTAAAAAACCGTTGTAAAGGTAGGACTTTTAGAGCGCTTTTCTAGAACCGCTCTAAAGGTGTGTCTTTTACAACACTTCTAAAAAACCGATGTAAAGGTTTGACTTTAAGATCGCTTTTCAAGAACCGCTCTAATTGTAGGACTTTTAGAGCACTTTTCCAGAACCGCTCCAAAAAGTGCATCCATTAAAGCGTTTTGAACACCCGAGTTAAAAATGTCCATTTAACCCAAAAACCCAAACCCTAACCTGAAATTCCGGGTTAAAAACTCAATCTAAAACCTAAATTTCAAACCCTAACCCTAAACCTTAATCCCCAAACCCTAACTCCCAACATCCTAACCACCAAGACCCTAACCCTCGAGATCCTAATCCTAAGATCCGAAACCCTAAACCTTATGACCCTAACCCCCAAGATCCTAATCCTAAAATTCTAAATTCTAAATCTAAACCCTTAAATCCTAAACTCCTTAAACCTTAAACCCATAAGCACCAAACCCCCAAAACACTAACCCCAAGACCCTAACCTCCAAGAGCTTAATCCTAAACCTTAAACCCATAAGCTCCAAACCCTAAAACCCTAAAACACTAACCCTAAGACCCTAACCTCTAAGACCTTAACCCTAAGACCCTAATCCTAAGATCCTAAACCTACAAGCCTAAACCTACAAGCCTAAACCCTAGGGTCATAAGGTTTAGGATTTCGGGTTTAGGGTTAGGATTAAATGGATGCACTTTTTGGAGCGGTTTAGGGTTTAGGGTTTAGGGTTTCGGGTTTCGTGTTTCGGGTTTCGGGTTTCGGGTTTCGGGTTTCGGGTTTGGGGTTTGGGGTTTGGGGTTTCGGGTTTCGGGTTTCGGGTTTCGGGTTTCGGGTTTCGGGTTTCGGGTTTCGGGTTTCGGGTTTCGGGTTTCGGGTTTCGGGTTTCGGGTTTGGGGTTTGGGGTTTAGGGTTTAGGTCTGGTCTAGGTGTGGTCTGGGGGTGTGGTCTGGTCTAGGTGTGGTCTGGTGTGGTGTGGTCTGGTCTGGGGGTAAGGGTCAGAGCTAAAGGGCAGGACTAAGGCGAAGGGTAAAGGTCAGGGCTAAGGCGAAGGGTAATGGGTCATGGCTAAGGGGTCATGGCTAAGTGCTAAGGGCTAATGGCTAAGTGGTAAGGCTAAGGGCTAATGGCTAAGGGTCAGGGCTAATGGTTAATGGGCTAAGGGGTCATGGCTAAGTGATTAGGGCTAATGGCTAAGTGATAAGGCTAAGGGTTAATGACTAATGACTAAGGATCAGTGCTAATGGCTAAGGGTCGGTGCTAAGAGCTAAGGCTAGGGCTAAGGGCTAATGGCTGAGGGTCAGTGCTAAGGCTAATGGCTAAAACTAAGGGTCAAGGGAAGGGGAAGGGGTGAGGGGAAGGGGAAGGAGTCATGGCTAGGGTGAGGGGAAGGGGAAGGGGTAAGGGTCAGTGCTAATGGCTAAGGGTCGGTGCTAAGAGCTAAGGCTAATGGGTCATGACTAAGTGCTAAGGGCTAATGGCTAAGTGGTAAGGCTAAGGGCTAAGTGATAAGTGGTAAGGCTAAGGGCTAAGTGGTAAGTGGTAGGGTTAATGACTAAGGGTCAGGACTAATGGATACGTGATAAGGCTAAGGGCTAAGGGCTAATGGGCTAATGGCTAAGGATAAGGGCTAATGGTTAAGGGTCAGGGCTAAGGGCTAATGACTATTGGTTAAGGATCAATGCTAAGAGCTAAGGGCTAAGGCTAATGGGTCATGGCTAAGGGATCATGGCTAAGTGCTAAGGGCTAATGGCTAAGGCTAATGGGTCATGGCTAAGGCTAATGGGTCATGATGGCTAAGGGATCATGGCTAAGTGCTAAGACTTAAGGGCTAATGGCTACGTGATAAGGCTAAGGGCTAAGGGCTAATGGCTAAGTGATAAGGCTAAGGGCTAATGGTCAGGGCTAAGACTAATGGCTAAGGCTAAGGGCTAAGGGTCAGGACTATGGGCTAATGGCTAAGGGTCAGTGCTCAGAACTAAGGGCTAATGGCTGAGGGTCAGTCCTAAACGGTAAAACTAATGGATAAGGCTAATGGCTAAGGGTCCGTGATAAGGGCTAATGGCTAAGGCTAATGGCTAGTGGCTAAGGATCAGGGCTAATGGTCAGTGCTAAGGGCTAAGGCTAAAGGCTAATGGCTAAGGGTCAGTGCTAAGGGCTAAGGCTAAAGGCTAAGGCTAATGGTTAAGGGTCAGTGCTAATGGCTAAGGGTTAGTGCTGAGGGCTAAGGCTAATGGCTAAGGGCTAAAGGCTAAGGGACAGTGCTAAGGACTAATGACTAAGGGTCAGTGCTAAGGACTAATGGCTAAGGGTCAGTGCTAAGGGCTAAGGCTAATGACTAAGAGTCAGTGTTAAGGGCTAAGGCTAAAGGCTAAGGCTAATGGCTAAGGGTCAGTGTTAAGGGCTAATGACTAAGGGTCAGTGCTAAGGACTAATGGCTAAGGGTCAGTGCTAGTGGATAAGGATCAGGGCTAATGGTCAGTGCTAAGGGTTAAGGCTAAAGGCTAAGGCTAATGGCTAAGGGTCAGTGTTAAGGGCTAAGGCTAAAGGCTAAGGCTAATGGCTAAGGTTCAGTGTTAAGGGCTAAGGCTAATGGCTAAAGGCTAAGGAACAGTGCTAAGGGCTAATGACTAAGGGTCAGTGCTAAGGGCTAATGGCTAAGGGTCAGTGCTAAGGGCTAAGGCTAATGGCTAAGAGTCAGTGCTAAGGGCTAATGGCTAAGGGCTAGTGGCTAAGGATCGGGCTAAGGGTCAGTGCTAAGGGCTAAGGTTTAGGGTTTAGGTTTAGGGTTTTGGGTTTAGGGTTTAGGGTTTAGGGTTTAGGGTTTTGGGTTTAGGGAATGGGTTATGTCGAAGGGGTTAGAGCTAAGGGGAATGGGTCATGTCTAAGGGGTTAGAGCTAAGGGGAAGGGGTCATGTCTAAGGCGAAGGCTAAGGAGTCATGGCTAAGTGATTAGGGCTAATGGCTAAGTGATAAGGCTAAGGGTTAATCACTAATGACTAAGGGTCAGTGCTAATGGCTAAGGGTCGGTGCTAAGAGCTAAGGTTAATGGGTCATGGCTAAGTGTTAAGGACTAATGGCTAAGTGGTAAGGCTAAGGGCTAAGGACTAAGTGATAAGTGGTAAGGCTAAGGGCTAAGGGTTAACTGGTAAGTGGTAAGGCTAAGGGCTAATGACTAAGGGTCAAGCCTAATGGCTACATGATAAGGCTAAGGGCTAAGGGCTAATGGACTAATGGCTAAGGATAAGGGCTAATGGCTAAGGGTCAGGACTAAAAACTAAGGCTAATGGGTCATGACTAAGTGCTAAGGACTAATGGCTAAGTGGTAAGGCTAAGGGCTAAGGGCTAAGTGATAAGTGGTAAGGCTAAGGACTAAGTGCTAAGGGCTAAGTGATAAATGGTAAGGCTAAGGGCTAAAGGCTAAGTGATAAGTGGCTAATGGCTAAGGGCTAATGACTAAGGGTCAAGGCTAATGGCTACGTGATAAGGCTAAGGGCTAATGGCTAAGGATAAGGGCTAATGGCTAAGGGTCAGGGCTAAGGGCTAATGACTATTGGCTAAGGATCAATGCTAAGAGCTAAGGGCTAAGGCTAATGGGTCATGGCTAAGGGATCATGGCTAAGTGCTAAGGGCTAATGGCTACGTGATAAGGCTAAGGGCTAATGGCTAAGGCTAATGGGTCATGATGGCTAAGGGATCATGGCTAAGTGCTAAGACCTAAGGGCTAATGGTTACGTGATAAGGCTAAGGACTAAGGGCTAATGACTAAGTGATAAGGCTAAGGGCTAATGGTCAGGGCTAAGACTAATGGCTAAGGCTAAGGGCTAAGGGTCAGGACTATGGGCTAATGGCTAAGGGTCAGTGCTCAGAACTAAGGGCTAATGGTTGAGGATCAGTCCTAAACGCTAAAACTAAGGGATAAGGCTAATGACTAAGGGTCCGTGATAAGGGCTAATGGCTAAGGCTAATGGCTAGTGGCTAAGGATCAGGGCTAATGGTCAGTGCTAAGGGCTAAGGCTAATGGCTAAGGGTCAGTGCTAAGGACTAAGGCTAAAGGCTAAGGCTAATAGCTAAGGATCAGTGCTAATGGCTAATGGCTAAGGGCTAAGTGATAAGTGGTAAGGCTAAGGGCTAAGGGCTAAAGGCTAAGTGATAAGTGGTAAGGCTAAGGGCTAAGTGGTAAGTGGCTAATGGCTAAGGGCTAATGACTAAGGGTCAAGGCTAATGGCTACGTGATAAGGCTAAGGGCTAATGGCTAAGGATAAGGGCTAATGGCTAAGGGTCAGGGCTAAGGGCTAATGACTATTGGCTAAGGATCAATGCTAAGAGCTAAGTGCTAAGGCTAATGGGTCATGGCTAAGGGATCATGGCTAAGTGCTAAGGGCTAATGGCTACGTGATAAGGCTAAGGGCTAAGGGCTAATGGCTAAGGCTAATGGGTCATGATGGCTAAGGGATCATGGCTAAATGTTAAGACCTAAGGGCTAATGACTACGTGATAAGGCTAAGGGTTAATGGCTAAGTGATAAGGCTAAGGGCTAATGGTCAGGGCTAAGACTAATGGCTAAGGCTAAGGGTTAAGGGCTAAGGGTCAGGACTATGGGCTAATGGCTAAAGGTCAGTGCTCAGAACTAAGGGCTAATGGTTGAGGGTCAGTCCTAAACGCTAAAACTAAGGGATAAGGCTAATGACTAAGGGTCCGTGATAAGGGCTAATGGCTAAGGCTAGTGGCTAAGGATCAGGGCTAATGGTCAGTGCTAAGGGCTAAGACTAAAGGCTAATGGCTAAGGGTCAGTGCTAAGGGCTAAGGCTAAAGGCTAAGGCTAATGGCTAAGGATCAGTGCTAATGACTAATGGCTAAGGATTAGTGCAGAGGGCTAAGGCTAATGGCTAAGGGCTAAAGGCTAAGGGACAGTGCTAAGGACTAATGACTAAGGGTCAGTTCTAAGGGCTAATGGCTAAGGGTCAGTGCTAAGGGCTAAGGCTAATGACTAAGAGTCAGTGCTAAGGGCTAATGGCTAAGGGCTAGTAGCTAAGGCTAATGGCTAGTGGCTAAGGATCAGGGCTAATGGTCAGTGTTAAGGGCTAAGGCTAAAGGCTAAGGCTAATGGCTAAGGGTCAGTGCTAAGGGCTAAGGCTAAATGCTAATGGCTAAGGGCTAAGGCTAAAGGCTAAGGGCTAATGGCTAAGGGTCAGTGCTAAGGCCTAAGGCTAAGGCTAATGGCTAAGGGTCAGTGCTAAGGGCTAAGGGCTAATGACTAAGGGTCAGTGCTAATGGCTATGGCTAATGGCTAAGGTCTAAAGGCTAAGGGACAGTGCTAAGGGTCAATGACTAAGGGTCAGTGTTAAGGGCTAATGGCTAAGGATCAGTGCTAAGGGCTAAGGCTAATGGCTAAGGGTCAGTGTTAAGGGCTAAGGGCTAATGGCTAGTGGCTAGTGGCTAAGGATCAGGGCTAAGGGTCAGTGCGAAGGTCTAAGGCTAATGGCTAAGGGTCAGTGCTAAGGGCTAAGGCTAATGGCTAGGGGTCAGTGCTAAGGGCTAATGGCTAAGAGTCAGTGCTAAGGGCTAAAGGCTAAGGATCAGTGCTAAGGGCTAATGACTAAGGGTCAGCGCTAAGTGCTAATGGCTAAGGGTCAGTGCTAAGGGCTAAGGTTAATGACTAAGTGTCAATGCTAAGGGTTAAGGCTATGGGCTAAAGGCTACGGGTCAGTGTTAATGGCTAAAGGCTAAGGGTTTAGGGTCAGTGCTAAGGGCAGCTAAACTTGTAAAGATTTATAATACTTAGGCTTAATTAGAAATTTGGCCCGAATATGTAATTGGGCCATAACAAGAGAAATGAACCCAAAATTTCATTAAGTGGTCGGCTCACATAATTACAACTTCGCCCAATTTGTTCAAGTACTAATGTAGAGAAATGTATGAATTATCCGGAAATACAAGAAAACTACAAAATAAACTAAATACGAGAATCTATTACTATATATTAAAGCTGCATTGTAATTCCACGTATATAATTGAGGTAAATTGCAACTGTCGTAATTTGATAACTACTACAATATTCTTAAGTATTTTCTCTATTTACTATTTTTCTAATGTATTGCTAAAGTAATTAAACAAATTAGTAGCCTGTGGGACTCAAAATTTATTTATCCAATATTTATAATATGCGTGTATTTAAAATTAAATTATTAAATTAAATAAATATTAATATATATTTAAATCGAATATATTATTATTTTTATAAATAGGTTGGATGATGTGATGAATGATGGTTTGATAGTAATAAGTAATAACACATATGCGAATTAAACATGGTGACGACACATATGATTTAGATCTCTCAATTAATATATATAGATTAAATAATATCACCAACTAATATTTTTAACTAATAAATCTATTAAAAAATTGATTTTCATAATATCTCTTGATAACATATGTTGGCTGAATTTTTTGAATTGATTTATTTGATTAAATAAGTTTTATATATATCTAAGTTGGACTTATAATTATAATTTTTTCTAAAAGGATGGATGATATGGAGGATTATGATTGGGTGGATAATGAGTAATTAATGACATTTAGGTGAATTAAACGTGATAACGACACGTAGGATTTATGCATATTTTTTAGTATAGAAATATATATATATAGATTTTCAAATCTTAGGTTTAAATAATTATTTAGAAAATTATCAAAATTGTTAAGATTGTTTGTTAAGATTTGTGAGTTAAAAAAATAAAAAATGAGAAAATGACACGTAGGATATAATTATTAATTAATTATATAATTGTCTTAACAACCTCTAACAAACATATAATAATATAATTAATTATTGATTTTTTTAATTGTATTAACCCATTTTATTCAACATACAACCCCGATTAAATTTATACAATTTAATCTGTCTTATTTGTAAAACATAATCCCAAAATAATCAAACGAATTTGGGGAAATAAACCCGAAATCACGCGTGCAATTTTCGGCTTCTCCATCCAGCAAATCTCGGCCCGTCTTCTCTCGCAAGCAGCTCGGCAGCAGCACGTTCTCGCGGCCCACCTTTCCAGCAGCAAACTCGGCCCAATCCGAGCAAGCACGGCCCAACAACCAGCAACAGTTCGCGCGGCGGCCCAACTCCACAATTTGTCTTGGCTGATGTCACGCCGACATCATGGTGACATCATCCCCCATTTCACTTTCCCCAAATTCGTTCTCCCGCTCGGCAATTCACGCGGGCCCCATGGGCCTTTCTTCACGTGGGCCGCTTCCTCAACCAATTCTCCAGCTCCATTTGGGCCTTCCTTCATTTGTTTGGGCCTTTCATCAACTTGGCCCATCATTCTTTTAATTCCAACTTCACGTGGCCTGTTAATTAATTAGGCTCTTCTTCGCCCCCACACGCCATGCACATGAATGTGTCTAAATCTATCCGAATAGCACCAATAAATCTTCTAATGACTCTTAGTTAAGCCTTATAAAGTAGTGCTTATCAATCGTTATTCTTCATAGTATCTTTTTGAAATAATTTTTATGATATATTTTTGAAACTTTTTACAATATCTTTTTGAAATTTTAATAATATGATAATGGATATGTTAAATTTATTTGTATATGCCACAGATTAGATTAGTTCAATTTTGTTTGTTAGATTTCATTATATCCATATGCCTTTTGATAAGAATTTTATATTAGTGTTTATATAGGAAAAACATTATTCAACTTAACTCACCTAAAAAAAAAAGATAAATATAGAGATGATCTTTGATGGTTGAAATTTGATATAGATATTATTTATATAAAATCACATCTTTGCGAAAATTTTGATTTTTTTGGAATTTTGAATGAATTTTTCGCAATTTTTGGAAAATGTTGGAAGATTTTAAATTTATGAAAATTTAGATAAATTTTCAAAAAAATGTTGAAATTTCCGAAATTTTCAAAAAAATGTTGAAATTTCCGAAATTTTCAAAATTTCCGAAATTTCCGAAATTTCCGAAATTTCCGAAATTTCCGAAATTTCCGAAATTTCCGAAATTTCCGAAATTTCCGAAATTTCCGAAATTTCCGAAATTTCCGAAATTTCCGAAATTTCCGAAATTTCCGAAATTTTCAAAATTTCCGAAAATTTTGCATTTTCGAAAATTTCTGAAAATGTTTGAACAATTTTCAAAAAATTATGAAAATTTTCGAATTTTTGTAAAAATTTTCGAAACATTTCATATTTTGAATTTTAAAAATTTCGACATTTTTTTTAAATGATTTTTTCGAAAACTTTCGAAAATTTGGAATTTATATAGGTATTATTTATATAAATATATAGGTATTATTATTGATGGTTGAAATTTTTAATGAATTTTTTAAATTAAATAAGTTTTATATATAATTAAACTAGACCCACTATTATAACTATTTTTAATATTATGAATGATGTGACATATTAAGGTTGGATAATGACGACATAAATTCAAATTGAATGTGATGCCAACACGTATGATTTAGGCCTCTTCTTTAATGTATATATATATTTCTTCTTATGATATAGTTTGACAATACTAAATCAACAACATATTATATATATATATCATGTAATCTCTCTCCCACCATAATTATTATTTAACTATTTTGTAATATTATATTTAACTAGCAGCACTATCCTCTATAGTTAATTTAGATTTCTATTTTTAACCAAGAATACGTAAGGTTTTGTATGCAAAACAAGACAAAGCTCATAGAGTGATCCATTAATTAGCATAAATGACAAGGTGGGTTTCTTGGAAAGTTATTTCCTTAACACTCAAGTGCTAATCAATTTTAATAGTTCAATTTTAAATTGTTCATTTCGAACTACGATGACTTGATTCCATTATATAGGTGGATACGTAAGAAGTTCGCTTATACATATTTTAAGAGTGTAGTTGCATATTAGATTAGATCATTTTCATGCATATTTTATATTTTTATTAATTAATTTCGTATTATTTTATATTTGGAGTCTACACTCGTGCTTTTATATATTTCAGGTATTTTAGGTGTAATTTATGGAGGCGATACAAGACTATTGTTGAGGACACCAACTAAAAAGGATAAATCACGTGTTAATGGCATATAAATAAGAAGCAAAATCGATGGCCCATGTTATTAGCCAATGTTATTGCTTGTATGGGCTCGTTCGTCCGTGAACCGAGAAAGAGTAATCCGCTATTTCTTTTGAAGGGAGGATGACTGTTGACTTCTAATGGGCTGCATGCATGTTATTTCTTGAGTGGGCTGACCCACTGTGCAAATTTCTGACGGAATGGAGGGGATTAGATAGGTTTTATTTAGTTTTGATTTTGAATTTGGTTTTGAGCGGGGGTTATGCGGAATACAAGGATTGAATTTTAAGAATGAATTTTTGGGTTTAGCACTTGATTAATTATTAGATATTATCTTCTTAATTAATATATAATTATTATTATTATTAGAGATGGATAATACTATCAAAATTATTATTATTACATATTATCTTCTTATTTAATATATAATAATTAATGATCTATTATTATAATAGGCTTTTTGGTGGGATTGATGAGATGGTGGATGAGGTGACATAGCTCAGAGGCCGACACATAGGTGAATTGAACGTAGTCATGACATATATGCAAAAGCCTTAAGCACGTACGTATACAGATCAAACTTTTTGTAAAGTTTAAACCATTCAAGGTTAATATTTATCAATTATAAGTATAATTCTTACATAGATATTGTATATTGGAAATATCTCAATCATAGAATTTGATACGTTAATTACGGCTAAGATAATGAATATTAGATACTATTTAAATTTGATATTATGGGGAATTAATATATCACAAACAATCTATTTAATTTAAAGCACATAAATTATGATTTGTTTTAAATTAATAACAAAATGAACAGATAATTTAAAAGTTTACCTTTTTAAAAAGAGATAGATATATAATGAAATTAGACCATTATATTCTTAGTACATATTGTACATAAGATATATCTCAACCATAGAATATGATAAGCTAGTTATGGCTAAAGTTTTTATATATTAAAAGTATGAGGAAAGTTATACAAAAATACCAATATATATGGAATTAGTTATTAATTCACAAATAATATTATTTCGAAAATTTGGATTTATTATTTTTAATCTGGAATTATAAGATAAAGTTTTATATTGTCAAAACTAAATTAGTTTTAAATATTTATGGTAAAAATTCAAATAATAAGATAAAGTTTCTATAAATAAATAAAAAATGATATAATTATTATTTATCTTTAAATAATTTTGGTAAATATGAATTATTCACAAATATATTGTATATTTGTATTTGTATCTTATACTTAAAGATATATTAAAAGTATGAGGAAACTTATACAAAAATACCCATTTTTTTATTTAGGAGTTTTTATTAAAACAATTCGGATATAATATTTTTGATCCGAACTAATAAGATAAAGTTTCATTTTGTCAAAATTATATTAGTTTCAAATAGTCATGGTAAAAGTTCAAATATTAAGACAAAGTTTTTGTAAGGAAAAACAGATAAACAATAAGATAAGAAATGATATAATATTATGTAGTTTTAAAAAGTCACTGTAAATATAGATTGTCCACAAATATATTCTATCCATATCTTATAATTTAAGATATATTAAAAGTATGAGGAAAGTTATACAAAACTACCAAAATATTGAATTTATACAAAACTACCAAAAGTTTATATCTTATACTTGGAGATATATTAAAAGTATGAGGAAAGTTATACAAAAATACAATAGTTTATCGTCATTTCATATAGTTACGCTAATATAATATAGTATTTATCGTCATTTCATGTAGTTTTACACTTATATATTAATAGTTTATCGTCATTTCATGTACTTATGCTTATATACTATTGTATTTATCGTCATTTCATGTAGTTTTACACTTATATATTAATAGTTTATCGTCATTTCATGTACTTATGCTTATATACTATTGTATTTATCGTCATTTCATGTAGTTTTACACTTATATACTAATAGTTTATCGTCATTTCATGTACTTATGCTTATATACTATTGTATTTATCGTCATTTCATGTAGTTTTACACTTATATACTAATAGTTTATCGTCATTTCATGTAGTTACGGTAATATAATCTAGTATTTATCGTCATTTCATGTAGTTTTACACTTATATACTTATAGTTTATCGTCATTTCATGTTGTTACGCTTATATACTATTGTATTTATCTTCATTTAATGTAGTTTTATACTTATATACTAATAGTTTATCGTCATTTCATGTAGTTACGCTAATATAATATAGTATTTATCGTCTTTTCATGTAGTTTTACACTTATATACTAAAAGCCCCCATGAATTGAAGCTGGAATGATGGAGTTGATGATGTCACGATGGCATCACCATGACATCAGCGGGAATGTGCTGCCTTGGAGTGGGCCGAGAAGAAGCATGCTGGAGTGGGCCTGTGCAATTCGTTTGGTCGGGATTAATTCCCCCGATTCCTTGTTTACTTTTTATTTTTAGTTTATTAATGTTCTTTTTAATTAATTTTACCACATATTTAGAATTAGGTTAAAACACCTTTGGTTAACTCGTAGTCTAGGAATCGTTCGTTCTAGTTTTGGGAGTTTTTGCTACAAATCTATGGAGAACTAATTTCCATTACTTTGCTAGACGATTGAAACCTTCGTTCGAATAATGGTTGTGAGATTATAATTCTAGTTCTTTTCCTTTCAATGTATTGATTCTCTTGTGCTTCATCCTATTGATTCTTACTTATTTCGCTTGTTGGTGCTAGGTTTTGGTAATTATTGTTTGAATTACCTAATTCATGAGTAGCAACTACAATATTTAACCCGTACAAAATATTCCCTAATAGAGAATGGATAAACCCTTAACCCAAAAAAATTAAACTAGTGGCTAAAAAGATTCAAGTAGTGGCTAAAAATAATATTGAATTTTAAACCCTATATAATATTCCCTAATAGAGAATGGATAAACCCTTAACCCAAAAGATTAAACTAGTGGCTAAAAATATTAAACTAGTGCCTACAAATAATATTGATTTTAAAACCCTTAAAAATATTACCTAATAGAGAATGGATAAACCCTAAACACAAAAAAAAAATAAACTACTGGCTAATATACTACATTTTACTATACTAAGATTAAAAATTTAGTACACTAAAGGATCAAAATTATTATACTACATTTTCACATTTAATACACATAATGTACATAGATTTCGATAACGCGTGATGTACACATAATATACAATACGCCAGTATATTAAAAATTACATATAATATACAATACGCCGGTATAACAAAAATTACAAAGCAAATATAATTGTGTCACTTTTACCCCTTTAATCCTAGTCTGCCATCAGCTAGATATAATGCCCAATATTGTTCCCATTTTAGGGTATAGTATTTCTCATCATTATCTATCAATTAATTTAACTGGACGAATTTAAGAAATTATATTTAATAAATTTTGATGATATTAAATTATAATAGTATTTATTAAATTTTCCTAAATAAAATACGGATGAAAAATGATAGAAATTATACCGATCAAATAATTTAGGATTAAATCTGGACTGGAACTGTTATTGGGCTTTCTGCCCAACAACAATTAATTAGACAAGGGGGCCCACCACCTTGCTTCTTCATTCCTCCTTCACGTAACAACGTACAGAAGCTCAGCTATGACGACGGAGGGCAGCTCGCCGGGAAGGAAGGAGTCGACGCCGGGGATGGAGCAACGCCGGCAGGGAAGAGCAGCACCACGCAGCTCGTCGACAACGGCGGAGCAGCGAAGCACATCGGCGTCTTCGTCGGTGGTTCGCCGGAAAAGGAGGAGTCACCAGAAGGCTCGGCTCTCGTCCCGTCTCCTCTCAGCTGACCCCCCCGCGTCGTCTCCGACTTCTCCGGCGAGCCACAAACAAGACCACCGGCGAGTCGTTTCTGCGTGGGTGCTACTGCGTTGATGGTCTTCTCTCCGGCAACGCGAGCTTCGTCTCCAACGATCCGCCTTCATCCCCGTCGGCGTTGTGAGCATCTCCCCTGCTCCGATCTCTCTCTCTCTCGGCCATCCTCCCCACGCCGGTGACGAGCCTCTTTCGATGCTTTTCCCCTGCTCCGATCCGAGCTTTCCCCTCAGCTCGCCATCGGCGTCTCCCGACGAGCCCCTTCTCGTCATCGCCTCACGGTGTCACCCCCGTGTTCTCCGACGAGCCACAACCGAGACCCGATGAGGGTGCCTCTGTGCATCGCCGCCCCGCCGCTGCTCTTCCTTTCCCGGCGAACCAGCGAAGCCGCCGAGCTCGAGCCGGACCACAGTCGTCTCTCCTCCTCTGGTTCGCATCTCCCTGTGCACCGCCTCCTCGGCCCCTCCCCTGTTATGGGCTGGTGCTGCTGGTGCCGAGTGGTGCCGCTGGGAGCTGCGTTCAGATGGTGTCCGTGGTGGCCACTGGTGCGTCGTGGTGGTGGCTGCGCTGCTGATGCGTGTTGTTGTTGTGCTGGTGTCGTGCTGTTGTGGTGCTGTTGATGGAAGGAAGATGATGAACAGTAGCTGGTGGGCCCCCCTGCTTTGTTTTGTTGATGGGCCGTGTTGGCCCAAAACCCGTCCGTTCCAGATTTAATCCGAAATTATACGAGCGGTATAATTTCATGTAATCTCTCTCCCACCATAATTATTATTTAACTTTTTTGTAATATTATATTTAACTAGTCTCATTATATAGACACTATCTAATTTTTATTTAATTGTATCCATCTATCCGGAGAAAATGTATCCTTACATGGGCGAAATATTATATATGTAATTTCTATGTATCGATATTAAAACTCTTTCATTTAAAGTCATCGGAACAATTCTGAGCCAATATTTTATTCTATTTTTACTTTTTTAAATTATAAATACAATTATTATTGAATAATTTGTAAACTAACAAATCTTAACGGACAATTTAACATTTTTTTAATCATTTTTCTAATAAATTATATAATAAAGTTTTACAAGTATTATATGTATTTTGACTTGATTTACATCAACCAGAGTAACAATATTAAGAGTGATATTTGTTATTATACAAACAAACTATATAGTCTGAAATATGAAATGGTGTTTTTTTTATTACTTATAAAAAATGGTATATAAAAATTCAGAATAAGAGTAAAACATTCTTAGAGAAAAAAATAGATTAAACAATCAAAATTTCAGTTGACTAAGATTTTTTAATTTTTTTGATAAAATATGTAAATTTTGAAGCCTTTTGTTGTTAAGAGTTATTATTATAATATTACATTTTTATTATCATTTGATCTAAGTAAATTATTGTTTCCAGTTGAACTAACTAAATTTGACCGTAATTTTCTTGCATCTTCTTAGTTATTACCTATTAATTATTTACAATTTATAAGATTTTTTTTTTGTTAAGCTTTTCTTTGATCTGATCTAACTATATTTTTACTTTATTAATTTATTTTCTCTCATTGATTGTTGTTTGTTTCAGATTTTCAATTAAATAGTTATTCCATTAATATTTTCCTTTAAATATAACTATTTATCCATCTATATAATTATCTAGATAAATAACATCTCATCAATGTGACTAGATAAATAATATGAATTATACTAATTAATTAGAATTAGAATTTTTTGATCCAAATTGCATTGCATTTTCTCTGTAATTTACGACAACGTATTTCGTCCAACTTAATTGATGATGAGCATCATTAATAGGGAAAAAGAGGGAAAAGATAATAGTATATAAGGAGTCAATACTTTTTCTTCCAAATAAGTTTATAAATGACTCATTGATGAACTAATACCTTGTAGTCAATAAATTAAAAAATTATCTTTATTTAATCGTCATCAAAATTATTTGTAACACATTTTATTGATTAAAAGATATCAAATTTGTTATTTTGCGAGTAGATAACACTTTACCAATATAATTAACATGTATGGGAATATGTATGAATGAAATATAATATATTTATACGAGTTATATAATTAACAATAAAATATTAAATATATTGTTTCTAAACAACACTTTTATTGTTATTTCAATCTTCCATTTATATAATTTCTAAACAATATGAATAACATATATTTTTCTTAAAAATACTTAAATACGTTTACCCGTACAGGATACGGGTAGTACACTAGTATGTGTTATTACTATTCCTTAAATCAATACAAATCCTAATTTTACCAAATCATATCATGATAGTAAACCTAATATATCGACTTCCTTAAGAATCCATCGAAATATATCTAACACATAATTTAAACGTAACTTCATGAAATAATGAGAAATACTACAGTATATACGTGTAACTTCATGAAATAATGAGAAATACTATAGTATATACATGTAACTACATGAAATGATGGAAAATACGATAGTTAAGACGTGTAACTATATGAAATGATGACAAATACTATAGTATATATATACGTGCAACTACATGAAATAATGAGAAATACTACAATATATACGTATAACTACATGAAATAATGAGAAATACTATAGTATATACATGTAACTACATGAAATGATGGGAAATACTATAGTATATACGTGTAACTACATGAAATAATGAGAAATACTATAGTATATATGTATAACTACATGAAATAATGAGAAATACTACAAACCCTACGTGTAACTATATGAAATAATGAGAAATACATCAAACCCTACGTGTAACTACATGAAATAATGACAAATACCACAAACCCTACGTGTAACTACATGAAATAATGAGAAATACTACAAACCCTACGTATAAGTACATGAAATAATTACAAATACTGCAAACCCTACGTGTAACTACATGAAATAATGACAAATAATACAGTATATACGTATAACTACATGAAATAATGAAAAATACTACAAACCCTACGTGTAACTACATGAAATAATTACAAATACTACGGTATATACGTATAACGACATGAAATAATGAAAAATACTACAAACCCTACGTGTAACTACATGAAATAATGAGAAATACTACAAACCATACGTGTAACTATATGAAATAATGACAAATACTATAAACCATACGTGTAACTACATGAAATAATGAGAAATACTACAAACCCTACGTGTAACTATATGAAATAATGAGAAATACTACAAACCCTACGTGTAACTACATGAAATAATGACAAATACTACAGTATATACGTATAACTACATGAAATAATGAGAAATACTACAAACCCTACGTGTAACTACATGAAATAATTACAAATACTACAGTGGGCCTGTGCAATTCGTTTGCCCGGGATTAATTCCCCCGATTCCTTGTTTACTTTTTATTTTTAGTTTATTAATGTTCTTTTTAATTAATTTTACCATTTTAGAATTAGGTTAAAACACCTTTGGTTAACTCGTAGTCGAGGAATCGTTCGTTCTAGTTTTGGGAGTTTTTGCTACAAATCTATGGAGAACTAATTTCCATTACTTTGCTAGACGATTGAAACCTTCGTTCGAATAATGGTTGTGAGATTATAATTCTACTTAACTTAACTCACCTCAAAAACATATAAATATAGGAAAAACATTATTCAACTTAACTCACCTCAAAAAAAAAAAATTATAAATATAGAGATGATCTTTGATGGGTGAAATTTGATATAGGTATTATTTATATAAAATCACATCTTTTCTAAAAAATAGATTTTTTTTGAATTTTGAATGAATTTTTCGAAAAATTAAAATTTTTGCAAATTTTGAAAATTTCAAAAATTTCAAAAATTTATGAATTTTTTTTAACAATTTTCTGAAAATTTTGAATTTTCTGAAAATTTTTGAAAATTTTGAAATTTTTAAAAATTTTTGAATTTTCCGAAAATTTTGAAAATTTTTGGAAATTTTGAATTTTCTGAAAATTTTCTAAAATTCAAAATTTTCCGATTTTCCGAAATTTCGAAAATTTCAGATTTTTCGAAAATAATTCAAAACTTTCAGATTTTTCGAAAATTTCGGAAATTTCAGATTTTCACAAAATTTTCGAACATTTTCAGAAAATTTCGAAAATCTGAAATTTCGAAAATTTCAGATTTTTCAAAAATTTCGAAAATTTCAGATTTTTCAAAAATTTCGATTTTTTTTTTGATTTTCACAAATTTTTGAATTTTAGAACATTTTCTTAAACTTTATGAAATTTTCAAAATTTCCAAAAATTTTTGAACAATTTTCAAAATTTTCTGAAAATTTTGAATTTTCAAAATTTCAATTTTTTTTTTAATTTTGAATGAATGTTTCGAAAATTTTGACTTTATACAGGTATTATTTATATAAATATATAGGTATTATTATTGATGGTTGAAATTTTGAATGAATTTTTTAAATTAAATAAGTTTTATATATAATTAAACTAGAACCACTATTATAACTATTGTTAATAGTATGAATGATGTGGCAGATTAAGGTTGGATAATGAATTTTTTAAATTAATACGTATGATTTACGCCTCTTCTTTAATATATATATATATATTTCTTCTTATGATATAGTTTGACAATACTAAATCAACAACATATTATATATATATCATGTAATCTCTCTCCCACCATAATTATTATTATTGTTATTTAATTATTTTTACCACATCTTTAGAATTAGGTTAAAAGACCTTTAGTTAACTAGTTGCCAAGAATCGTTCGTTCTAGTTTTGGAGTTTTTTGCTACAAATCTATGGAGAACTAATTTTTATTGCTTTGCTAGACGATTGAAGCCTTCGTTCGAATAATGGTTGTGAGATTATAATTCTATTTCTTTTTCTTTGATTGTTTTGAACGAACCAGCCAATATTAAATGATAAACGTCAAAGCTCACATATTAAATATTAAATGAAGAGGCCCAGTTGAGCTAGGCCCGCGTGAATAGATGAAGAAGCCCAAAGGAAGCTCGGCCCACGCGTGAAGGAAAGCCCCCGTGAATTGAAGCTGGAATGATGGAGTTGATGATGTCATCATGGTGATCAGCGGGAATGTGCTGCTTTGGAGTGGGCCGAGAAGAAGCATGCTGGAATGACAATAATGTTTTAGTATATAAGTGTAAAACTACATGAAATCTCGATAAATACGGTAGTATATAAGCGTAACTACATGAAATGACACTAACTTTTTAGTATATAAGTGTAAAACTACATGAAATGACGATAAATACTATCGTATATAAGCATAACTACATGAAATGACGATAAATATTATCGTATATAAGCGTAACTACATGAAATGACGAGAAATACTCGTCGTATATAAGCGTAACTACATGAAATGACGAAAAATATTATATTATATAAGCGTAACTACATGAAATGATGAGAAATTTTTAGTATATAAACTACATGAAATGACGATAAATATACTATCGTATATAAGCATAACTACATGAAATGACTATAAATATTATCGTATATAAGCGTAACTACATGGAATGACGAGAAATACTATCGTATATAAGAGTAACTACATGAAATGACGAGAAATATTATATTATATAACCGTAAGTACATGAAATGACGAGAAATGTTTAGTATATAAGTGTAAAACTACTTGAAATGACGAGAAATTTGTAGTATATAAGTGTAAAACTATATAAAATGACGAGAAATACTATAATATATAAGCGTAACTACATGAAATGACGAGAAATACTATCGTATATAAGCGTAACTAAATAAAATGGCGATAAATATTATATTATATAAGCGTAAGTACATGAAATGACGATAAATTTTTTGTATATAAGTGTACAACTACATGAAATGACGAGAAAGTTTTAGTATATAAGTGTAAAACTACATGAAATGACGAGAAATACTATATTATATAAGCGTAACTATATGAAATGACGAGAAATACTATCATATATAATCGTAACTACATGGAATGACGACAAATACTATCGTATATAAGCGTAACTACATGAAATGACGATAAATAGTATATTATATTAGCGTAACTACATGAAATGACGATACATTTTTAGTATATACGCGTATAACTACATGAAATGACGATAAATACTCTATTGTATTAGCGTAACTACATGAAATGACTTTTAGTATATATATATAAGTGTAAAACCCTAAACCACTTCAGTAAACCCTAAACAGCTACAGTCAACCCTAAACCGCTACAGTATGTACGCTTATCGCTATTTCATGTAGTTACACTTAAACCCTAAATCGCTATAGCATTTACACTTAAACCGTAAACCCCTACAGTAAACCCTAAACCGGTACAGTAAACCCTAAACCGCTATAGTACTTATGCTTATCGTCATTTCATGTGGTTATGCTATAACCCTAAACCGCTACAGTAAACCCTACACAGCCACAGTAATCCCTAACCGCTACATTATACCCTAAACTGCTACAGTATATACGCTTATCGTCATTACATGTATTTACGTCATTACCCTAAACTGCTACCGCTACAGTAAACCCTAAACCTCTACAGTAATCCCTAAACCGCTACAGTAAACCCTAAACCGCTACAGTAGTTACGCTTATCGTCGTTTCATGTAGTTGCACTTAAATCCTAAACCGCTACAGTAAACCCTCATCCGCTATAGTAAACCCTAAACCGCTACAGTAGTTACGCTTATCGTCGTATCATGTAGTTGCACATAAACCCTAAACCGCTACAGTAAACCCTAATTACGTGTAACTTACTACTAGTATCACCTAAAGAAATGCAACTAATCTTAGCTACAGAATACTTGGCATAAATTCTTTTTATCTGAAACTTACTAATGATATTTGTTTAATCAAGCCTATATATATATATAGTAAGAAGAAAAAGAAACCCTGAAACATAGATAGATGCTTGAAATATGTAAAATATGTGTCATCTAAAAGCAATTATATATGTACTCGATACAATGTAGATATTTCTAATTACGGTACAAAATCATAAACAAGCAAAGAAGTTGATGATACTGTAAACCTTTTGTTATGATCAAGGATCGGGATGGCCACAGTGCAAGAATTGCTCGACAAGGCGCCTCGGAACTCAAGAACGCAGGACAGCAACCCCCAGCAGAATTCCAGAATTTGATCTAACTTCAGTGGGGTCGTTCTCCTTGCTCCGAACTCCGAATTGGGCGATTCCGGCGACAGTAGATATATATGTAAGTCTAGTTTCTGTCCTCGAATTTTCAGAATTTTCTGGACGGTGGATCAAAAGATATGATTTTTCTACCAAAGGGTCGCTGGTAGGTCCGGGGAGGAAGTTCAGCAAACTTACGGTTGATGATGGATGGAATCGATTGTGATGGGTGATGGAAGTGAGGGATAAGCAATCTCCTTATGGCTAGATTTGACACACTAGTCACAAGAGAAAGACCTAGGGAGATTCGAGATACAACACACTCAAATCTCTCAAGGGAAGAACTTGATATCACACACAAGTTTGATGAACAAGAAGAAAACTCTAAAACTGAAATATTCTGATTCTGGATTCAATTCAACGTTCTGAACAATGAGCCAAAAGTTTTCATAATAACCTAGCAATACGGTTACTAAAGAGAAGTTTAAGAAAATGTTAATAATTAACCCACTAATCCTAAAACGTGCCCACTAATCAAAACACCAATTAATGGACATTTAGGGAATTAAAATATTGTCTAATAATGTTTAAAAAACCCAGTAATAGATCGGAAATAACATCAGTCTTCAAATATTCTTCACGTGGGCTTTTAACCCGGATGGAGGGCCTAGCCGGGTTCTCTGGTGATAGCATCGGCTTTATAACCCGGATTTGGGTGGTCTCCGGGTTCTTTAGCTTCTTTACAGCCCGGATCTGAATTGGGCCCGTGTTTTCTGCTGGTGTCCGAGGCAATGTCACGGTCTTGGCCTAGCTTCCCGTCTTGGCTTGAATCATCATCTATGTTTGAAGGATCTTCTTTCTTGGCCAAGTCTTGATGGGCCATATTCATATCACCTTTGGTATACGCAAAGGACTTAAGTGTAACTACTGTACCGGATTAGGGTCTAAGTTTAACCAATTTGCGGTTTAGGGTTTAAGTGTAACTACATGAAATAAGCGTAACTACATGAAATGACGAGAAATTTTTTCATAAATAAGTGTATAACTACATGAAATGATGATAAATACTATCGTATATAAGCATAACTACATGAAATGACGAGAAATACGATAGTATATATGCGTAACTACATGAAATGACGATAAATTTTTATTATATAACTATCAAACTACATGAAAGGACAGTAAATATTATATTATATTAGCGTAACTACATCAAATGACAATAAACTTTTAGTATATAAGTGTAAAACTACATGAAATGACGATAAATACTATCGTATATAAGCATAACTAAATGAAATGACGAGAAATACGATAGTATATAAGCGTAACTACATGAAATGATGACAAATACTATCGTATATAAGCGTAACTACATGAAATGACGATAAATACGATAGTATATAAGCGTAAATACATGAAATGACGACAAATCCTCTCGTATATAAGCATAACTACATGAAATGACGATAAATTTTTAATATATGAGTGTAAAACTACATGAAATGACGATAATTTTTTACTATATGTGTAAAACTACATGAAATGACGATAACTTTTAGTATATCAGTGTAAAACTACATAAAATGACGTTAAACTTTTAGTATATAAGTGTAAAACTACATTAAATGACGATAAATAGTATATTAGCTTAACTACATGAGACAAATACTGTAAATCCTACGCGTAACTACATTAAATAATGACAAATACTGCAAACCCTAAGCGTAACTACATCAAATAACGATAAATACTACAAACCCTAATTGTAACTTTCTATCCAAGTAATCAGAAATACTACAAACCCTATGTGTAACTAAATGAAATGACGACAAATACTACAAACCCTACGTGTAACTACATGAAATGACGACACATACGACAAACCATACGCGTAACTTACTATATGAAATAATGACAAATACTACAAACCCTAATTACGTGTAACTACATGAAATAATGACAAATACTGCAAACCCTAATTTCCCCTAACTTACTACATGAAATAATGGCAAATACTACAAACCCTAATTACGTGTACCCTATTACATAAAATGACGATAAACTATTAGTATATAAGTGTAAAACTACATCAAATGATGATAAATACAATAGTACATAAGCGTAAATACATGAAATGATGATAAACTATTATTATATAAGTGTTAAACTACATGAAATGACGATAAATAATATATTATATTAACATAACTATATAAAATGACGATAAACTATTAGTATATAAGTGTAAAACTACCTGAAATGACGATAAATAGAATAGTATATAAGCGTAAGTACATGAAATGACGATAAACTATTAATATATAAGTGTTAAACTACATGAAATGACGATAAATACAATAGTATATAAGCGTAACTACATGAAATGACGATAAACTATTAGTATATAAGTGTAAAATTACATGAAATGACTATAAATAGTATATTATATTAACGTAACTACATAAAATGACGATAAACTATTACTATATAAGTGTAAAACTACATTAAAGTACTACAAACCCTAATTACGTGTAACTTACTACATTAAATAATGACAAATACTACAAACCCTAATTACGTGTAACTTACTACATAAAATAATGACAAATACTACAAACCCTAATTACGTGTAACTTACTACATGAAATAGTGACAAGTACTATAAACTCTAATTACGTGTAACGTATTACATAAAATAATGGCAAATACTACAAACCCTGATTACGTGTAACTTACTACATGAAATAATGACAAATACTACAAACCCTAATTACGTGTAACTACATGAAATAATGACAAATACTATAAACCCTAATTACGATTATCTTACTGTCGAATTAATGATAAATACTACAAACCCTACGGGTAACTACATGAAATAAGGACAAATGCTACAAACCCTACGTGTAACTTTCTGTCGAAGTAATGACAAATACTACAAACCGTAATTACGTGTAACTTACTACATGAAATAATGACAATAACTACAAACCCTAATTACGTATAACTTACTACATGGAATAATGACAAATACTACAAACCAAAACTACGTGTAACTTACTACATGAAATAATGACAAATACTACAAACCCTAATTACGTATAACTACATGAAATAATGACAAATACTATAAACCCTAATTACGTGTAACTTACTATATGAAATAATGACAAATACTACAAATCCTAATTACGTATAACTACATGAAATATTGACAAATACTACAAACCCTAATTACATGTAACTTACTAAATCAAATAATGACAGATACTACAAACCCTAATTACGTAACTTACTACATAAAATAATGACAAATACTACAAACCCTAATTACGTGTAACTTACTACATGAACTAATGACAAATATACTACAAACCCTAATTACGTGTAACTTACTACATGAAATAATGACAAATACTACAAACCCTAATTACGTGTAACTACATGAAATAATGACAAATACTACAAACCCTAATTACGTGTTACTACATTAAATAATGACAAATACTACAAACCCTAATTACGTGTAACTTACTATATTAAATAATGAAAAATACTACAAACCCTAATGACGTATAACTTACTACATTAAATAATGACAAATACTACAAACCCTAATTACGTATAACTTACTACATGAAATAATGACAAATACTACAAACCCTAATTACATGTAACTACATGAAATAATGACAAATACTACAAACTCTAATTACGTGTAACTACATGGAATAATAACAAATACTACAAACCCTAATTACCTGTAACTACGTGAAATAATAACAAATACGACAAACCCTAATTACGTGTAATTACATGAAATAATGACAAATACTACAAACCCTAATTACGTGTTACTACATTAAATAATGACAAATACTACAAACCCTAATTACGTGTAACTTACTACATAAAATAATGAAAAATACTACAAACCCTAATTATGTGTAAGTTACTACATTAAATAATGACAAATACTACAAACCCTAATTACGTGTAACTTACTACATGAAATAATGACAAATACTCCAAACCCTAATTACGTGTAACTACAAGAAATAATAACAAATACTACAAACCCTAATTACCTGTAACTAAAAACCCTAATTACGTGTAACTTACTACATAAAATTATTAAAAATACTACAAACCCTAATTATGTGTAAATTACTACATTAAATAATGACAAATACTACAAACCCTAATTACGTGTAACTTACTACATAAAATAATGAAAAATACTACAAACCCTAATTACGTGTAACTTACTACATTAAATACTGACAAATACTACAAACCCTAATTACGTGTAACTTACTACATGAAATAATGACAAATACTACAAACCCTATTTACGTGTACCTACATGAAATAATAACAAATACTACAAACCCTAATTACGTGTAACTTACTACATGAAATAATGGCATATACTACAAACCATAATTACGTGTACCTTACTACATGAAATAATGACAAATACTACAAACCCTAATTACGTATAACTTTCTGTCAAAGTAATGACAAATGCTATAAACCCTAATTACGTGTAACTTACTACATGAAATAATGACAAATAACACAAACCCTACATGTAACTTTCTGTCGAAGTAATGAAAAATACTACAAACCCTAATTACGTGTAACTACATAAAATAAAGACAAATCCTACAAACCCTAATTACGTGTAACTTACTACATGAAATAATGACAAATACTACAAACCCTAATTACGTATAACTTTCTGTCAAAGTAATGACAAATGCTATAAACCCTAATTACGTGTAACTTACTACATGAAATAATGACAAATACTACAAACCCTAATTATTTGTAACTAAATGAAATAATGACAAATACTACAAATCCTAATTACGTGTAACTATATGAAATAGTAACAAATACTACAAACCCTAATTACGTGTAACTACGTGAAATAATAACAAATACGACAAACCCTAATTACGTGTAACTACATGAAATAATGACAAATACTACAAACCCTAATGACGTGTAACTACATGAAATAATGACAAATACTACAAACCCTAATTACATGTAACTTACTACATGAAATAATGGCAAATACTATAAATCCTAATTACGTGTAACTACATGAAATATTGACAAATACTACAAACCCTAATTACGTGTAACTTAATGTCGAAGTAATGACAAATACTAAAAACCCTAATTACGTGTAACTTACTACATAAAATAATGACAAATACTACAAACCCTAATTACGTGTAACTTACTACATGAACTAATGACAAATACTACAAACCCTAATTACGTGTAACTTACTACATGAAATAATGACAAATACTACAAACCCTAATTACGTCTAACTACATGAAATAATACCAAATACTACAAACCCTAATTACGTGTAACTACGTGATATAATAACAAATAAGACAAACCCTAATTACGTGTACCTTACTACATGAAATAATGACAAATACTACAAACCCTAATTACGTGTAACTTACTATATTAAATAATGAAAAATACTACAAACCCTAATTACGTGTAACTTACTATATTAAATAATGAAAAATACTACAAACCCTAATTACGTGTAACTTACTATATTAAATAATGACAAATACTACAAACCCTAATTACGTGTAACTTACTATATTAAATAATGACAAATACTACAAACCCTAATTACATGTAACTACATGAAATAATGACAAATACTACAAACCATAATTACGTGTAACTACATGAAATAATGACAAATACTACAAACCCTAATTACGTGTAACTACATGAAATAATGACAAATAATACAAACCCTACATGTAACTTTCTGTCGAAGTAATGAAAAATACTACAAACCCTAATTACGTGTACCTTACTATATGAAATAATGACAAATACTACAAACCCTAATTACGTGTAACTTTCTGTCAAAGTAATGACAAATGCTATAAACCCTAATTACGTGTAACTTACTACATGAAATAATGACAAATACTACAAACCCTACTTACTTGTAACTACATGAAATAATGACAAATACTACAAATCCTAATTACGTGTAACTATATGAAATAATAACAAATACTACAAACCCTAATTACGTGTAACTACGTGAAATAATAACAAATACGACAAACCCAAATTACGTGTAACTACATGAAATAATGACAAATACTACAAACCCTACGTGTAACTACATGAAATAATAACAAATACTACAAACCCTACGTGTAACTACATGAAATAATGACAAATACTACAAACCCTACGTGTAACTACATGAAATAATGACAAATACTACAAACCCTACGTGTAACTACATGAAATAATGAGAAATATTACAAACCTTACGTTTAACTACATGAAATAATGAGAAATACTACAAACTGTACCTGTAACTACATCATGAAATAATGACAAATACTACAGTATATACGTGTAACTACATGAAATAATGAGAAATAATACAAACACTACGTGTAACTACATGAAATAATGACAAATACTATAAACCTTATGTGTAACTACATGAAATAATAAGAAATACTACAAACCCTACGTGTAACTACATGAAATAATGACAAATACTACAGTACGTACGTGTAACTACATGAAATAATGAGAAATACTACAAACCCTACGTGTAACTACATGAAATAATGAGAAATACTACAAACCCTACATGTAACTACATGAAATAATGAGAAATACTACAAACCCTACGTGTAACTACATGAAATAATAACAAATACTACAAACCCTACGTGTAACTACATGAAATAATGACAAATACTACAAACCCTACGTGTAACTACATGAAATAATGAGAAATACTACAAACCCTACGTGTAACTACATGAAATAATGAGAAATACTACAAACTCTACGTGTAACTACATGAAATAATGACAAATACTACAAACCCTACGTGTAACTACATGAAATAATGACAAATAATACAAACCCTACGTATAACTACATGAAATGATGAGAAATACTGTAGCATATATACGTGTAACTACATGAAATGATGACAAATATTTTAATATATATACGTTTAACTACATTAAATGATGAGAAAGACTATAGCATATACGTGTAACTACATTAAAATATGAGCCTAGGTGTAGGCCTTGGCAGTGGCCTTGACAAGCCTAGGTGTCATGGCATTGGCCTAGATGCCTTTGGCAAGCCTAGGTGCCTTGCCTTGATGGCTAGACATGACAGGCCAAAACGGCACCCACAGCCGCCCTCTGGGCCCCTGACAGGCCCGCCGACAGCCCCAAAGCATCGATCATGGCATTCGCCGTTTTCGTCGGTCATTTTGTGAGTAACGAACGAAAATAAAAAATTGGGAGCCTCCTTACATGTTATTCTATCCTCTAGAAACAAACCCCAAGCTGTTCGGATGGTTTTAAGTCCTAAAATAAATGTTTCAAAATCGTATGATCTGCCCTGTGAAGAAACACGTCTACTGGTGTTGGTGGCATTTCTGCCCAAACTGCACTATAGGGGGGGAGGCGGTCTCACCCCCCCGTGGGCGCATGGGCACTCGGGAAGGCGGGTTGCCGCCCATGCATGGGCCTTGTCCTAGGTCCCTCGGTCCCTCGAAAAAGATGCTATTCGTCGTCCCTAGGCACTCGGATCGATCGATCTCGTCGACGCTCCCTCCGCTAACCGCTCTAGGGCCTAGCCGCGCCCAGTGTCACACCCGCTAGGTCCGCAGTCCCGCGCCCGCAGTCCCTCGCCTAGTGTCGCGCCCGATGTGCATGCAGCGAGTGTCGCGACCATTGTCGCGCCCGCTTTGCCCGCAGCGAGTGTCGCGCCTGCTGTGGCCGTAATCCCGCGCCCAGTATTGCACCCGCTGGGGCCACAGAGGGCCGCGTCCGTCGTGGTATAGGCCTTGGCATTGGCCTTGACAAGCGTAGGTGCCTTTGGCAAGACTAGGTGCCTTGCCTTGATGGCTAGACATGACAAGCCAAAACGGCACCCACAGCCGCCCTCTGGGCCCCTGTCAGGCCCGCCGACAGCCACAGAGCATCGATTGTGGCATTTGCCGTTTTCGTCGGTCATTTTGTGAGCAACGACCGAAAATAAAAAATTGGGAACTTCCTAACACGTTATTCTATCCTCTAGAAGCAGTCCCAAAGCCGTTCGGATGGTTTTAAGGCCTGAAATAAATATTTAAACATCATATGATCTGCCCTGTGAAGGAACACGTCTACTGGTGTTGGTGGCATTTCTGCCCAAACTGCACTATAGGGGGGTAGGAGGTCTCAACCCTCCGTGGGCGCATGGGCATTCGGGAAGGCGGGTTGCCGCCAATGCACGGGCCTCATCCTAGGCCCCTTGGTCCCTCTAAAAAGACGCTATTTGCCGTCCCTAGGCACTCGGATCGATCGATCTCGTCGCCGCTAACCGTTCTAGGGCCTAGCCGCGCCCAGTGTCGCGCCTAGTGTCGCGCCCGCTGTGGTTGCAGCGAGTATCGCGCCCGTTGTGCACGCAGCGAGTGTCGCGCCCGCTGCGGCCACGGAGGGCCGCGCCCAGTGTCGCGCCCAGTGTCGCGCCCGCTGGGGCCACGGAGGGCGGCACCCAGTGTCCCGCCAGCCGTGCCGCGAAATAGGCCTTGGCAGTGGCCTTGACAAGCCTAGGTGTCATGGCATTGGCCTAGATGCCTTTGGCAAGCCTAGGTGCCTTGCCTTGATGGCTAGACATGACAGGCCAAAACGGCACCCACAGCCGCCCTCTAGGCCCCTTACAGGCCCGCCGACATCCCCAAAGCATCTATCATGGCATTCGCAGTTTTCGTCGGTCATTTTGTGAGTAACGACCGAAAATAAAAAATTGGGAGCCTCCTAACATGTTATTCTATCCTCTAGAAACAAACCCCAAGTTGTTAGGATGGTTTTAAGCCCTAAAATAAATGTTTCAAAATCGTATGATCTGCCCTGTGAAGGAACAAGTCTACTGGTGTTGGTGGCATTTCTGCCCAAACTGCACTATAGGGGGGAGGCGGTATCAACCCCCCGTGGGCGCATGGGCACTCGGGAAGGCGGGTTGCCGCCCATGCACGGGCCTTGTCCTAGGTCCCTCGGTCCCTCGAAAAAGACGCTATTCGTCGTCCCTAGGCACTCGGATCGATCGATCTCGTCGACGCTCCCTCCGCTAACCGCTCTAGGGCCTAGCCGCGCCCAATGTCGCGCCCGCTATGGCCGCAGTCCCGCGCCCGCGGTCCCTCGCCCAGTGTTGCGCCCGATGTGCCTGCAGCGAGTGTCGTGCCCATTGTCGCGCCCGCTTTGCCCGCAACGAGTGTCGCGCCTGCTGTGGGCGCAGTCCCGCGCCCAGTATCGCACCCGCTGGGGCCACGGAGCGCCGCATCCGTCGTGCCGCGGTATAGGCCTTGGCATTGGCCTTGACAAGCCTAGGTGCCTTTGGCAAGCCTAGGTGCCTTGCCTTGATGGCTAGACACGACAGGCCCAAACGGCACCCACAGCCGCCCTCTGGGCCCCTGTCAGGCCCGCCGACAGCCCCACAACATCGATCATGGCATTTGCCATTGTCGTCGGTCATTTTGTGAGCAACGACCGAAAATAAAAAATTAGGAGCCTCTTAACACGTTATTATATCCTGTAGAAACAAACCCCAAGCCGTTCGGATGGTTTTAAGGCCTGGAATAAATGTTTCAAAATCGTATTCTCTGCCCTGTGAAGGAAAACGTCTACTGGTGTTGGTGGCATTTCTGCCCAAACTGCACTATAGAGGGGGAGGCGATCTCAACCCCCCGTGGACGCATGGGCACTCGGGAAGGCAGGTTGCCGCACATGCACGGGCCTTGTCATAGGCACCTCAGTCCCTCTAAAAAGACGCTATTCGTCGTCCCTAGGCACTCGGATCGATCGATTCGTCGACGCTCCCTACGCTAACCGCTCTAGGGCCTAGCCGCGCCCAGTGTCGCGCCCGCTATGGCCGCATTCTCGCGCCCGCTATGGCCGCATTCTCGCGCCCGCTGTGCACGCAGCGAGTATCGCGGCCAGTGTCGCGCCCGCTGTGCCCGCAGTGAGTGTCGCGTCCCCTGTGACCGCAGTCCCGTGCCCAGTGTCGCGCCTGCTGTGACGCGGCATAGGCCTTGGCATTGGCCTTGACAAGCGTAGGTGCCTTGGCATTGGCCTAGGTGCCTTTGGCAAGCCTAGGTGGCTGGCCTTGATGCCTAGACACGACAGGCCAAAACGGCACCCACAGCCGCCCTTTAGGCCCCTGACAGGACCGCCGACAGCCCCAGAGCATCGATCATGGCATTTGCCGTTTTCATCAGTCATTTTATGAGCAACGACCGAAAATAAAAAATTGGGAGCTTCCTAACACGTTATTCTATCCTCAAGAAGCAGTCCCAAAGCCGTTCGGATGGTTTTAAGGCCTGAAATAAATGTTTCAAAATCGTATGATCTGCCCTGCGAAGGAACTCGTCTACTGGTGTTGGTGGCATTTCTGCCCAAACTGCACTATAGGGGGGGAGACGGTCTCACCCCCCCGTGGGCGCATGGGCACTCGGGAAGGCGGGTTGCCGCCCATGCACGAGCCTTGTCCTAGGTCCCTCGGTCCCTCGAAAAAGACGCTATTCGTCGTCCCTAGGCACTCGAATCGATCGATATCATCGACGCTCCCTCCGCTAACCGCTCTAGGGCCTAGCCGCGCCCAGTGTCGCGCCCGCTATGGACGCTGTCCCGCGTCCGCAGTCCCTCGCCCAGTGTCGCGTCTGATGTGCCTGCAGCGAGTGTCGCGCCCATTGTCGCGCCCGCTTTGCCCGCAGCGAGTGTCACGCCTGGTGTGGCCGCATTCCCGCATCCAGTATCGCACCCGCTGGGGCCACAAAGGGCCGCATCCGTCGTGCCGCGGTATAGGCCTTGGCATTGGCCTTGACATTGGCCTTGACAAGCCTAGGTGCCTTTGGCAAGCCTAGGTGCCTTGCCTTGATGGCTAGACATGACAAGCCAAAACGGCACCCACATGCGCCCTCTGGGTCCCTGTCAGGCCCGCCGACAGCCTCAGAGCATCGATAATGGCATTTGCCGTTTTCGTCGGTCATTTTGTGAGCAACGGCCGAAAATAAAAAATTGGGAGCTTTCTAACACGTTATTCTATCCTCTAGAAGCAGTCCCAAAGTCGTTCGGATGTTTTTAAGGCCTGAAATAAATGTTTCAAAATCGTAGGATCTGCCCTATGAAGGAACACGTCTACTGGTGTTGGTGGCATTTCTGCCCAAACTGCACTATAGGGGGGGAGGTGGTCTCAACCCCCCATTGGCCTTGTCCTAGGACCCTCAGTCCCTCGAAAAAGACGTTATTCGCCGTCCCTAGGCACTCGGATCGTTCGATCTTGTTGATGCTCCCTCCTCTAACCGCTCTAGGGCCTAGCCGCGCCCAGTGTCGCGCCCGCTATGGCCATACTCCCGCGCCCAGTGTCGCGCCCGCTGTGCCCACAGCGAGTGTCGCACACATTGTGCACGCAGCGAGTGTCGCGCCCGATGTGGCCGCAACGAGTGTCGCGCCCGCTGGGGCCATAGCGGGCCGCGCCCAGTGTCGCGCCCGTCGTGTCGCGGCATAGGCCTTGGCATTGGCCTTCACAAGCATTGGTGCCTTGGCATTGGCCTTGACAAGCCAAGGTGGCTTGCCTTGATGCCTAGACACGACAGGCCAAAACGGCACCCACGGCCGCCCGTTGGGCCCCTGGCAGGCCCGCCGACGGCCCCAGAGCATCGATCATGGCATTCGGTGGTTTCGTCGGTCATTTTTTGAGCAACGATCGAAAATTAAAAATTGGGAGCCTCCTAACACGTTACTCTATCCTCTAGAAACAAACCCCAAGTCGTTCAGATGATTTTAAGGCCTGAAATAAATGTTTCAAAATCGTATGCTCTGCCCTGTGAAGGAAAACGTGTACTGTTATTGGTGGCATTTCTGACCAAACTGCACTATAGGGGGGGAGGCGGTCTCAACCCCCCGTGGGCGCATGGGCACTCGGGAAGGCGGGTTGCCGCCCATGCACAGGCCTTGTCGTAGGCACCTCGGTCGCTCTAAAAAGACGTTATTCGTCGTCCCTAGGCACTCGGATCGATCGAATCGTCGACGCTCCCTACGCTAACCGCTCTAGGGCCTAGCCGCGCCTAGTGTCGCGCCCGCTATGGCCGCATTCTCGCGCCCGCTGTGCCCGCAGCGAGTATCGCGCCCAGTGTCGCGCCCGCTGTGCCAACAGCGAGTGTCGTGCCCGCTGTGTCCGCAGTCTTGCGCCCAGTGTCGCGTCCGGTGGGGCCACGGAGGGCTGCGCCCAGTGTCGCGCCCGCTGTGCCCGCAACGAGTGTCGCGCCCGCTGTGGCCGCATTCCCGCGCCCAGTGTCGCGCCCGCTGGGGCCACGCAGTCCCGTGCCCAGTGTCGCGCCCGCCGTGCCGCGGCAAAGGCCTTGGCATTGGCCTTGACAAGCGTAGGTGCCTTGGCATTGGCCTAGGTGCCTTTGGCAAGCCTAGATGCCTTGCCTTGATGGTTAGACATGACAGGCCAAAACGGCACCCATAGCCGCCCTCTGGGCCCTTGAAAGGCCCGCCGACAGCCCCAGAGCATCGATCATGGCATTCGCCGTTTTCGTCATTCATTTTGTGAGCAACGGCCGAAAATTAAAAAATGAGAGCCTCCTAACATGCTATTGTATCCTCTAGAAAGAAACCCCAAGCCGTTCGGATGGTTTTAAGGCCTGAATTAAATGTTTCAAAATCGTATGATCTGCCCTGTGAAGGAACACGTCTACTGGTGTTGGTGGCATTTCTGCCCAAACTGCACTATAGGGGGGGAGGGGGTCTCAACCCCCCGTGGGCGCATGGGCACTCGGGAAGGCGGGTTGCCGCCCACGCACGGGCCTTGTCCTAGGCGCCTCGGTCGCTTGAAAAAGACGCTATTCGCCGTCCCTAGGCACTCGGATCGATCGATCGATCTCGTCGACGTTCCCTCCGCTAACCGCTCTTGGGCCTGGCCGCGCCCAATGTCACGCCCGCTGTGGCCGCAGTGCCGTGCCTAGTGTCGCGTCCGCTGTGGCCGCAGTCTCGTGCCCGATGTCACTCCCGCTGGGGCCACGGATGGCCGCACCCAGTGTCGCGCCCGCCGTGCCTTGGCATTGGCCTTGACAAGCCTAGGTGCCTTGGCATTGGCCTTGACAAGCCTATGTGCCTCGGCATTGGCCTTGACATGCCTAGGGGGCTTGCCTTGATGGCTAGACATGGCAGGCCAAAGTGGCACCCACAGCTGCCCTCTAGGCCCCCGGCGGGCGCGACAGTGGGCATCGATCACGTCATTCGCCATTTTCGTGGGTCATTTTGTGAGCAACGGCCGAAAATAAAAAATTGTGAGCCTCCTAACATGCTATTCTATCCTCTAGAAATAAACCCCAAGCCGTTCAGATGGTTTTAAGGCCTGAATTAAATGTTTCAAAATCGTATGATCTGCCCTGTGAAGGAACACGTCTACTGGTGTTGGTGGCATTTCTACCCAAACTACACTATAGGGGGAAGGGGGTCTCAACCCCCAGGGGCGCATGGGCACTCGGGAAGGCGGGTTGCCGGCCATGCACGGGCCTTTTATATGGCACATCGGTCCCTCTAAAAAGACGCTATTTGCCGTTCCCAGGCACTCGGATCGATCTCGTCGACCCTCCCTCCGCTAACCGCTCTCGGGCCTGGCCGCGCCCAATGTCGCGCCCGTTGTGGCCGCAGTGCCTCGCCTAGAAGGATCTCAACAAAGGGCTTGAAACATAAGCATAATGTCGTCCGCAAAAGCGAACTGAGTTAGCCCGATGGTTTGGCATTGGGGATGGAAGTTGAAATCAAATCCCGTGGTTGCCTTTGCGTAGAAGCCTTGAAAGGTAATCAATGCAGAGGACGAATAGAAGAGTCTTTTAGCCCCGTTGAAATGACCGTAGAGGTGGCCATTTATAACCACTGAGTAGGAGGAGGTGGTAGAGACGACCTCCATTACCCAAGCAATAAATGGAGCCGGGAATATTAGACCTTCCAAAACAGCGTAGGTGCCTTTGGCAAGCCTAGGTGCCTTGCCTTGATGGGTAGACATGACAAGCAAAAATGGCACCCACAGCCGCACTCTGGGCCCCTGTCAGGACCGCCGACAGCCTCAGAGCATCGATCATGGCATTTGCCATTTTCGTCGGTCATTTTGTGAGCAACGACCGAGAATAAAAAATTAGGAGCTTCCTAACACGTTATTCTATCCTCTAGAAGCAGTCCCAAAGCCGTTCGGATGGTTTTAAGGGCTGAAATAAATGTTTCAAAATCGTATGATCTGTCGTGTGAAGGAACACGTCTACTGGTGTTGGTGGCATTTCTGCCCAAACTGCACTATAGGGGGGGAGGAGGTCTCAACCCTCCATGGGCGCATGGGCATTCGGGAAGGCGGGTTGCCGCCGATGCATGACCCTTGTCCTAGGCCCCTCGGTCCCTCTAAAAAGACGCTATTTGTCGTCCCTAGGCACTCGGATGGATCGATCTCGTCGCCGCTAACCGCTCTAGGGCCCAATCGCGCCCAGTGTCCCGGCCGCTATGGCCGCAATCCCTTGCCTAGTGTCGCGCCCGCTGTGGCTGCAGCGAGTATCGCGCCCAGTGTCGCGCCCGTTATGCACGCAATGAGTGTCACGCCCGCTGCGGCCGCAGTCTCGCGCCCAGTGTCACGCCCGGTGGGGCCATGGAGAGCGGCATCCAGTGTCGCGCTCGCCGTGCCACGGCATAGGCCTTGACAAGCCTAGGTGCCTTGGCATTGGCCATGACAAGCCTAGGTGCCTTTGGCAAGCCTAGGTGCTTGGCTTGATGGCTAGACATGACAGGCCAAAACGGCACCCACAGCCACCCTATGGGCCGCTGTGAGGCCCACCGACAGCCTCAGAGCATCGATCATGGCATTCATCATTTTCGTCGGTCATTTTGTGAGCAACGACTGAAAATTAAAAAATTGGGAGCCTCCTAATACGTTATTCTATCCTCTAGAAGCAGTTCCTCAGCCGTTCGGATGGTTTTAAGGCCTGAAATAAATGTTTCAAAATTATATGATCTGCCATGTGAAAGAACACGTCTACTGGTGTTGGTGGCATTTATGCCCAAAGTGCACTATAGGGGGGAGGTGGTATCAACCCCCCGTGGGCCTTGTCCTAGGCCCCTCAGTCCCTCGAAAAAGACGCTATTCGCCGTCCCTAGGCACTCGGATCGATCGATCTCGTTGACGCTCCCTCCGCTAACCGCTCTAGGGCCTAGCTGCGCCCAGTGTCGCGCCCGCTAAGGCCGCATTCCCGCGCCCAGTGGCGCGCCTGCTATGCATGTAGCAACTGTCGTGCCCAGTGTCGCGCCTGCTATGCCCGCATCGAGTGTCGTGTCCACTATGCCCGTAGTCCCGCGCACAGTGTCGCGCCCGCTGGGGCCACGGAGGGTCGCGCCCAGTGTCGCGCCCGCCGTGCTACAACATAGGCCTTGGCACTGGGCTTGACAAGCCTAGGTGCCTTGGCATTGGCCTAGGTGCCTTGCCTTGATGGCTAGACATGACAGGCCAAAACGGCACCCACAGCCGCCCTCTGGGCCCCTGACAGCCCCCCCGACATCCGTAGCGCATCGATCATGGCATTTGCCATTTTTGTCAGTCATTTTGTGAGCAACGACCGAAAAAAAAAAATTGGGAGCTTCCTAACACGTTATTCTATCCTCTAGAAACAAACCCGAAGCTGTTCGGATGGTTTTAAGGCCTGAAATAAATGTTTCAAAATCGTATGATCTGCACTGTGAAGGAACAAGTCTACTGGTGTTGGTGGCATTTCTGCCCAAACTGCACTATAGGGGGGGAGGCGGTCTCAACCCCCCATGTGGGCGCATGGGCAATCGGGAAGGCGGTTTGCCACCCATGCACAGGCCTTGTCGTAGGCACCTCGGTCCCTCTAAAACAACGCTATTCGCCGCCGTCCCTAGGCACTCGGATCGATCGATCTCGTCGACACTCCCTCCGCTAACCGCTCTAGGGCCTAGCCGCGCCCAGTGTCGCGCCCGCTATGGCTGCAGTCCCGCGCCCAATGTCGCACCCGCAGCGAGTGTCGCGGCCGGTGTGGCCGTATTCCCGCGCCCAGTGTCGCGCCTGCTGGGGCCACGGAGCGCCGCGCCCAGTGTCACACCCGCCGTGCCGCAGCATAGGCATTGGCATTGGCCTTGACAAGCCTAGGTGCCTTGGCATAGGTCATGGCCCCATGGCCTTAACAAGCGTAGGTGCCTTTGGAAGGCCTAGGTGCCTTTGGAAGGCCTAGGTGCCTTTGGAAGGCCTAGGTGCCTTGCCTTGATGGCTAGACATGACATGCCAAAACGGCACCCAGAGCCGCCCTCTTGGTCCCTGTCAGGCCCGCCGACAGCCTCAGAGCATCGGTAATGGCATTCGCCGTATTCAACGGTCATTTTGTGAGCAACGATCGAAAATACAAAATTGGGAGCCTCCTAACATGTTATTCTATCCTCTAGAAACAAACCACAAGCCGTTCGGATGGTTTTAAGGTCTAAAATAAATGTTACAAAAGCGTATGATTTGCCCTGTGAAGGAACACGTCTACTGGTGTTGGTGCCATTTCTGCCCAAACTGCACTATAGGGGGGAGGCGGTCTCAACCCCCCGTGGGCGCATGGGCACTCGGGAAGGCGGGTTGCCGCCCATGCACGGGCCTTGTCGTAGGCACCTCGATCCCTCTAAAAAGACGCTATTCGTCGTCCCTAGGCACTCGGATCGATCGATTGGTCGACGCTCCCTACGGTAACCGCTCTAGGGCCTAGCCGTGCCCAGTGTCGCGCCCGCTATGGCCGCATTCTCGCGCCCGCTGTGCCCGCAGCGAGTATCGCGCCCAGTGTCGCGCCCACTATGCCAATAGCGAGTGTCGCGCCCGCTGTGACCGCAGTCCCGCGCCCAGTGTCGCGCCCGCTGGGGCCACGCAGTCCCGCGCCCAGTGTCGCGCCCGCCATGCCGCGTCATAGGCCTTGACAAGCGTAGGTGCCTTGGCATTGGCCTAGGTGCCTTGCCTTGATGGTTAGACATGACAGGCCAAAACGGCACCCACAGCCGCCCTCTGGGCCCCTGACAGGCCCGCCGACAGCCCCAGAGCATCGATCATGGCATTCGCCGTTTTCGTCAGTCATTTTGTGAGCAGCGGTCGAAAATAAAAAATTGGGAGCCTCCTAACATGCTATTCTATCCTCTAGAAAGAAACCCCAAACCGTTGGGATGGTTTTAAGGCCTGAATTAAATGTTTCAAAATCGTATGATCTGCCCTATGAAGGAACACGTCTTCTGGTGTTGGTGGCATTTCTGGCCAAACTGCACTATAGGGGGGGAGGGGGTCTCAACCCCCCATGGGCGCATGGGCACTCGGGAAGGCGGGTTGCCGCCCATGCACGGGCCTTGTCCTAGGCGCCTCGGTGGTTTGGCATAGTGTCGTCCGCAAAAGCGAAGTGAGTTAGCCCGGTGGTTTGGCATTGTGGATGGGAGTTGAAATGAAATCCCGTGGTTGCCTTTGCGTACAAGCCTTGAAAGGTAATCAATACAGAGGACGAATAGAAGAGTCCTTTAGCCCCATTGAAATGACCATGGAGTTGGCCATTTATAACTAATGAGTAGGAGGAGGAAGTAGAGACGACCTCCATTACCCAAGCAATAAATGGAGCCGGGAACATCAGACCTTCCAAAACAGTTGGGACGAAGTCCAAGACACCGTGTGTGTGGTGTCAAAGGCCTTACGGATGGATGGATGTCTACTCTAAGCATACACCCAGGTTCAATAGCCGTTCTCTTGGACGAAGTCCCAAGACACCGTGTGTGTGGTGTCAAAGGCCTTACGGATGGATGGATGGATGTCTACTCTAAGCATACACCCAGGTTCCGCGGCCGATGTGCCTGCAGCGAGTGTCGCGCCCATTGTCGCGCCCGCTTTGCCCGCAGCGAGTGTCGCGCCTGCTGTGGCCGCATTCCCGCGCCCAGTATCGCACCCGCTGGGGCCACGAAGGGCCGCGTCCGTCGTGCCACGGTATAGGCCTTGGCATTGGCCTTGACAAGCCAAGTGCCTTTCGCAAGCCTAGGTGCCATGCCTTGATGGCTAGACATGACAAGCCAAAACGGCACCCACAGGCGCCCTCTGGGCCCCTGTCAAGCCCGCCGACATCCTCAGAGCATCGATAATGGCATTTGCCGTTTTCGTCGGTCATTTTGTGAGCAACGGCCGAAAATTAAAAAAATTGGGAGCTTCCTAACACGTTATTGTATCCTCTAGAAGCAGTCCCAAAGCCGTTCGGATGGTTTTAAGGCCTGAAATAAATGTTTCAAAATCGTATGATCTGCCATGTGAAGGAACACATCTACTGGTGTTGGTGAAATTTTTGCCCAAACTGCACTATAGGGGGGTAGGAGGTCTCAACCCTCCGTGGGCGCATGCGCATTCGGGAAGGCTGGTTGCCGCCAATGCACGGGCCTTGTCATAGTCCCCTTGGTCCCTCTAAAAAGACGCTATTTGCCGTCCCTAAGCACTCGTATCGATCGATCTCGTCGCCGCTCCCGCCGCTAACCGCTCTAGGGCCTAGCCGCGCCCAGTGTCGCGCCCACTATGGCCGCAGTCCTACTCCTAGTGTCGCGCCCGCTGCGGCTGCAACGAGTATCACGGCCAGTGTCGCGCTCGTTGTGCACGCAGTGAGTGTCGCGCCCGCTGCGGCTGCAGTCTCGCGCCCAGTGTCGCGCCTGCTGGGGCCACGGAGGGCGGCGGCCGGTGTCCCGCCCGTCGTGCCGCGTCATATGCCTTGGCAGTGGCCTTGACAAGCCTAGGTGTCATGGCATTGGCGTAGATGCCTTTGGATTGGCCTAGGTGCCTTGCCTTGATGGCTAGACATGACAGGCCAAAACGGCACCCACAGCCGCCCTCGGCGGCCCTGACAGGCCCGCCGACAGCCCCAAAGCATCGATCATGGCATTTGCCATTTTCGTCGGTCATTTTGCGAGTAACGACCGAAAATAAAAAATTGGGAGCCTCCTAACATGTTATTCTATCCTCTAGAAACAAACCCCAAGCTGTTCAGATGGTTGTAAGGCCTAAAATAAATGTTTCAACATCGTATGATCTGCCCTGTGAAGGAACACGTCTACTGGTGTTGGTGGCATTTCTGCCCAAACTGCACTATAGGGGGGGAGGCGGTCTCAACCCCCCGTGTGGGCGCATGGGCAATCGGGAAGGCTTGTTGCCGGCCATGCACGGGCCTTGACCTAGGTCCCTCGAAAAAGACACTATTCGTCGTCCCTGGGCACTCGGATCGATCGATATCATAGACGCTCCCTCCGCTAACCGCTCTATGGCCTAGCCGCGTCCATTGTCGCGCCCGCTATGGCCGTAGTCCCGCGCCCGCAGTCCCTCACCCATTGTCGCGCCCGATGTGCCTGCAGCGAGTGTCGCCCCCATTATCGCGCCCGCTTTGCCCGCAGCGAGTGTCGCGCCTGCTGTGGCCGCATTCCCACGCCCAGTATCGCACCCGCTGGGGCCACGAAGGGCCGCGTCCGTCGTGCCGCGGTATAGGCCTTGGCATTGGCCTTGACAAGCCAAGTGCCTTTGGCAAGCCTAGGTGGCTTGCCTTGATGCCTAGACACGACATGCCAAAACGGCACCCAGAGCCGCCCTCTGGGCCCCTGGCAGGCCCGCCGACAGCCTCAGAGCATCGATCATGGCATTTGCCGTTTTGTCGGTAATTTTGTGAGCAACGACCGAAAAAAAAAAATTGGGAGCTTCCTAACACGTTATTCTATCCTCTAGAAACAAACCCCAAGCTGTTCGGATGTTTTTAAGGCCTGAAATAAATGTTTCAAAATCGTATGATCTGCCCTGTGAAGGAACAAGTCTACTGGTGTTGGTGGCATTTCTGCCCAAACTGCACTATAGGGGGGGAGGCGGTCTCAACCCCCCATGTGGGCGCATGGGCAATCGGGAAGGCGGTTTGCCACCCATGCACAGGCCTTGTCGTAGGCACCTCGGTCCCTCTAAAACAACGCTATTCGCCGCCGTCCCTAGGCACTCGGATCGATCGATCTCGTCGACACTCCCTCCGCTAACCGCTCTAGGGCCTAGCCGCGCCCAGTGTCGCGCCCGCTATGGCTGCAGTCCCGCGCCCAATGTCGCGCCCGCAGCGAGTGTCGCGGCCGATGTGGCCGCAGTCCCGCGCCCAGTGTCGCGCCCGCTGGGGCCACGGAGGGCCGCGCCGAGTGTCACACCCGCCGTGCCGCAGCATAGGCATTGGCATTGGCCTTGACAAGCCTAGGTGCCTTGGCATAGGTCATGGCCCCATGGCCTTAACAAGCCTATGTGCCTTTGGAAGGCCTAGGTGCCTTGCCTTGATGGCTAGACATGACATGCCAAAACGGCACCCAGAGCCGCCCTCTTGGTCCCTGTCAGGCCCGCCGACAGCCTCAGAGCATCGGTAATGGCATTCGCCGTATTCAACGGTCATTTTGTGAGCAACGATCGAAAATACAGAATTGGGAGCCTCCTAACATGTTATTCTATCCTCTAGAAACAAACCACAAGCCGTTCGGATGGTTTTAAGGTCTAAAATAAATGTTTCAAAATCGTATGATTTGCCCTGTGAAGGAACACGTCTACTGGTGTTGGTGCCATTTCTGCCCAAACTGCACTATAGGGGGGAGACGGTCTCAACCCCCCATGTGGGCGCATGGGCAATCGGGAAGGCGGTTTGCCACCCATGTACATGCCTTGTCGTAGGCACCTCGGTCCCTCTAAAACAACGGTATTCGCCGCCGTCCCTGGGCATTCGGGAAGGCGGGTTACCGCCAATACACGGGCCTTGTCCTAGGCCCTTTGGTCCCTCTAAAAAGACGCTATTTTACCGTCCCTAGGCACTTGGATCGATAGATCTCAGCGCCGCTCCCGCCGCTAACCGCTCTAGGGCCTAGCCGTGCCCAGTGTCGCGCCCGCTATAGACACAGTCCCGCGGCTAGTGTCGCGGCCGTTGTGGCTGCAGCGAGTATCGCGCCCAGTGTCGCGCCCGTTGTGCACGCAACGAGTGTCGCGCCCGTTGTGCACGCAGCGAGTGTCGCGCCCGCTGCGGCCGCAGTCTCGCGCCCAGTGTCGCGCCCGGTGTCGCGCTCGCTGGGGCCGCAGAGGGCGGCGCCAAGTGTCCCGCCCGTCGTGCCGCGGCATAGGCCTTGGCAGTGGCCTTGACAAGCCTAGGTGTAATGGCATTGTCCTAGATGCCTTTGGCAAGCCTAGGTGCCTTGCCTTGATGGCTAGAGATGACAGGCCAAAACGGCACCCACAGCCGCCCTCTGGGCCCCTGACAGGCCCGCCGAAAGGCCCAAAGCATGGATCATGGCATTCGCCATTTTCGTCGGGCATTTTGTGAGTAATGACCGAAAATAAAAAATTGGGAGCCTCCTAACATGTTATTCTATCCTCTAGGAACAAACCCCAAGGTGTTCGGATGGTTTTAAGGCCTAAAATAAATGTTTTAAAATCGTATGATCTGCCCTGTGAAGAAACACGTCTACTGGTGTTGGTGGCATTTATGCCCAAACTGCACTATAGGGGGGGAGGCGGTCTCATCCCCCCGTGGGCGCATGGGTAGTTGGGAAGGCGGGTTGCCGCCCATGCACGGGCCTTGTCCTAGGTCCCTCCGTCCCTCGAAAAAGACGCTATTCGTCGTCCCTAGGCACTCAGATCGATCGATCTCGTCGACGCTCCCTCCGCTAACCGCTCTAGGGCCTAGCCACGCCCAGTGTCGCGCCCGCTATGGCCGCAGTCTCGCGCCCGCAGTCCCTCGCCCAGGTGGTTTGGCACATTGGGGATAGAAGTTGAAATCAAATCCCGTGGTTGCCTTTGCGTAGAAGCCTTGAAAGGTATTCAATGCAGAGGACGAATATAAGAGTCCTTTAGCCCCGTTGAAATGACCGTGGAGTTGGACATTTATAACCACTGAGTAGGAGGAGGTAGAGACGGCATCCATTACCCAAGCAATAAATGGAGCCGGGAACATCAGACCTTCCAAAACAGTTGGGACGAAGTCCCAAGACACCGTTTGTGTGGTGTCAAAGGCCTTAGGGATGGATGGATGGATGTGTACTTTAAGCATACACCCAGGTTCAATAGCCGTTCTCTTGGACCAAATGGATGTTGTCGACAAGGCTTGTCCCCCTTGATGAAGGCCCCTTGCGCTTTATCCACAAGGCTAGGTGATGCGAAAACCCCTTTGAAATGGCTTCGCTTGGGACGGATCTAGGTAGGAAGTGTTGCGAAACAATCTTCTCTTGATGTACGATCGATGGAGGTGATGTACGAACTGGGCAAATAATGATAGTTGAAGAATTCGGCCTCGTCGGGAAAGGAGAATTCCTGGGCGTTGGTCGGAATTGTAAAACTGCGTTCTCCCTGCTCAGGAATCAAAATGCGATGATTCCAACGCGAGGAGTTAGATCTACGAGTCTAGTTTCCCTCCTCAAAATTGCAGACCAAAATATTGAGTGAGCAGAAAGTTATGGCAATTCTCCTGAAGTGTCGTAGATGGAGGTGTAGAGAAAGAACTGGTTTGGCGTGGAGGATTAGGGTTTCGGCGTTGCAGCAACAAGGAAGAAACGAACAAGTGATGATGGAGATTGGAATGAGCAAGTGCGTGAATTTTGTAGGATGAATCGAACAAGATTGTTGACGTTGATATAAGGGGGCGGAGATGAAGCTCATGACATAGCCTTGCTTCAAATTCAACGTGCCAAAATTAGGGTTCCAAGTTTCAATATAAAGGCTCCTAAGTTACCGAAGATAGTAACTTTCATAATGCAAGAAAATAGTAATAATGCAAAATACGAGAGTAAACAAATAAAAACAATTCCCAAAATGTCTAATAATGTTTATGACTACTCTTGTTGATAAGTGGCCACCGAACACATAACAGCGGTAGGTGTGGAAGGTGAAGTCGCTCAATTCCTTGCAAATGCTTTAGCGACAATGCTCGTAGTCGCTTGGGCAATGGCTCTGGCACCAACCTTGGAAGGAAGGAAGGAAGGAAGGAAGGAAGCCACTTGAGTCTTAGGGATAAGAGCTGAATGGTTGAGCAAGTGTTGTGAGCCAAAAAATTATTGCACACTCCCAGACAGAAGCTTTCTTGGCCACAGTTTGGCCAAGAGCTTTTGAAAAACTTGGCCGAATAGCCATTAGGCCCATTGTGAGCGGTCGGATGAGCTCAGCCCCTTGATCTGCAGAAACCCCTGAAGGAAAACAGAACTGTCGACCCCCACTATTAGTGTTCACTAAGCTCTCGATCGAGAAGCCCTTCATAATAAGCAACAAACAAACTCTGAGGCCACTTGGAGCTCGGATACAGTGACTGCCCCGTCTTGTTTTGCAATGCGTTGCGCCTTCCGACACAGTCCATGGAAAAAGTTAGTGCATTTGTCAGCTCCCAGCGTGAACTTGGACTTGGCTTGTTGGGCAACAAACAAATATTCAGCTCTGGGTAATCTGCTGGCAAGAGATGTATTCTGACCAAGCAAGTCGTGAAGCTCAAGAGAGGACGGGTCATTTAGATGTTGAACTTGGATATGCCACTTGAGGCTCCTTAGAGGCTACTTTAGCAGGGGCTGAAATATGGGAGAAATGATGTTGATTCAGAAGCCTAAGAGGGCCCTTCATACTGCTGCTTGCTTGCACGTTGCCTTGAGTTGGTGATGCCTTGACGGACCTTGCGTTGGCGGGTTATGATGCCTCCACGGACCCTTGGTCGATGCCTTCCATGTTGCCTAGACAAGCCTAGCTGCCTTGCCATGGGGACATATTATATTATATAATGAAAGTCTTTATACAAAATCGTAATTCTTGGATATCCAATTAAGGAAATTGATGCTCGTATTTTTAAGTGTAAGAAAATTGAGGAGATTTTGATAAAAGATAAAATAAAAAATGTAAAAAGAATAAGAGCACTAATATGAGAGAGAGGAGCACATATTTATTTATATCTCAGTTTGTTTTTATTATGGAAGGAAAAAAGGTCCAAACAATAAAAGTATAATCGTATGATGGAATAGTAAAAAAAAAACGATCTTATAGCCTATTGGTTGGTATATAAAAAACGACCCAAAGCCTATTAAAAAAAATGTTCAAAATAGTAAAAACTGAGATATTCAATAAAAGAAATGAAATAATTGGGTCGGGTCCTCCGTATTTACAGCCTTATTTTAGTGACTGAATAGATACATATGGACGTGGTGAAGCAAGGACTATTAATGTTTGTGATAATAGGTTTAGGGTATATCCACTGCATAGAGAAAATAAAAATCGATCCAAAACATGTATACCAAATAAATCCATGGAAGAGATTATCCAATCCATGGAAGAGATTCATAAAAAAAAATAAGAACAAAACTGAACGAGGAGGAAATAACATCATAAATAATCCTATACGACGATTCCTTACGAAGCTCCCAACCGAAACCCCAAGTCATATTATCATCAATCCGGATACTCAAAAAGCGAATAAACCCAAACCAGAACTCATTTCGATGCTCTCAACCCAAACCAAAATCCGTATATATGTATTATCATGAATGAATCCGGATAGGAGAAATGCAGGCCATTCGTTTCGAAGCTCTCAATCCAAACCCCAATTTATATAAATGGTATGCATCAATCCAGATAAGTAAGCCCGTGTCGAACAAAACGTCGTCTTTTACCTACTGTCCAACTTATAAACGCAGATTTGGACACTGAGTGTAACTATGTGAAATACTATAATGAAATACTATAGTACATAAACTATTAATGAAATACTATAGTATATAAGTATACTAGATTTAATGAAATACTATAGTACATAAGTGGAGTGGCGGAACCAGAAAATTTTGAAAGGCTTAATATTATTAACTAAAGAATTTAAAGCTATTTTGTATATATTTATATACAAGGCTTATTCTTTCCTTTAGGAATAAAGAAAAAAAATGAACATATAATTAATAAATTCGTTAAAGAGTATGTAAAATAAATAAGACATATTTCATAAAATACTTTCTAAATTTACAAATGTCAAAATGCATATAATTTTTTTAATTTCTTATCCTAAGTCTCTAACAATTTCTATTATTTCATATATTATTTAATTAGTTACTAAATAATAGACTAACAAATACGAGAAGATACTATACATATACCTAATCAAGTTAACATACTATAAAATAATAAGAAATAAATAAAAGGAGAACAGGGCCATGAAGTGGTGGTTTTGAAGAGGGCCAAATAAATTGAACTAAAATTAAAGGTTGGACAATGCTCCCTTGAAAGCTCGAACACGGGGCTAATTGAAGCAATATAAGGGTAAATACCAACTAGGTTGAGTTTTACCTTTGCTCATTATACAAGCTTATATTAATATAATAGCTGTAGGGAAGGGGGTGGGGGGGACATAGGACCCCGTTGGCCCGCCCTTGGTTCCGCCTCTGCATAAGTGTAACTATAGGAAATTGAATGAAATACGATAGTATATTTTCCATGCTTTACAACGAATAAACGCGCATCTATTCTGTTATGTTATGTTCTGTTCTGGTCTGGTTAGGGTAGAAAATCCAGAATGCTATACGTATGAGTGTATGAGCATTCGTTTCGACGCTCTCGACCCAAACGACTATTGTATAAGCCGTACGAGTCAATACCGTGAGTCCGGGGAAGCCCGTGTGGGAAAAAAACGTCGTGTTTTGGCTGTTGTCCGGCCTATAAACGCAGATTTGGAGGTTCAAACGACCTTTTTTGGGTGAACCACCGCGTTCAGGGCCCTGCGGAGTAGTAATGTAGTATACATGCAATTAATTGTAAATACATGCAATTAATTATATGGAGTATACATGTAAGTAATTGTATACACACCTCAAAATGAGGCCCTAATGAAGTACGATATACATGTACTATGAATATTGTAGGTCGGGATGTATTTATCGAGGTATTATAGACGTATAACGTAAAACGATATGAAAAAACAAATATTCCGAAAAAAGGTAAAAAAAGTATTTTTTAGCTCCATTAGGTTATACACGTTACGAGGAGAAAAAAATCAATTCGCGAAGAAATCAAACGGGTTTTCTATCGACATGAAATAGCATGACGAAAGTTGCCGAAAAGTCGTGAAACGGCTATTTGAGGCCCTAAACGATCGAAAAAACCCTAAATCTGAAGAATTTACGGCAAACCCGGGCGTATTACCATTCGTTTCGACGCTCTGGACCCAAACTACTGTTGTATAAGCCGTATGAGTCAATACCGTAGAAAGATATAAGCCCATGTCGGAAAAAACGTCGTCTTTTGGGTGTTGTCCAGCGTGGAAACGCGGATTTGGAGGCTCAAACGGCCTTTTTTGGGGGAACCGGCCCGTTCAGGGCCCTCAATGGATGTGAAGGGAGTCAAGAATAGCAGAGAGCATTGGCAAGGAGAATTGACGCACATTGAATATGTGGTGGGTTGATTCATCAGTAGGACGACACAGGGGGCATCAGACCTTGGCCTTAGCCTTAATGCAATCTATACAGATCTAAAAATGAGGCCCTAAAATCAAGACTCGAAAGATTGTAGGTCGGAATGTATTTATGAAGGTAGTATAGACGTATAACGCTATGAAAAAATATATATTTTGGAAAAAATTAAAAAAAATAATTTTTAATGCCATTAGGTTCTACACGTCACAAGGAGAAAAAAATCAGTTGGCGAAAAAATCAAACGGATTTTCTATGGACATGAAATAGCATGACGAAAAGTGTCGAGAAGTCGTAAATAGGCTTGTTGAGGCCATAAACGATGGAATTTGGATAAAATGGGAAGATTGTACGGCAAACCCGTGCGTATGACCATTCGTTTCGACGCTCTCGACCCAAACGACAGTTGTATAAGTCGTAGGAATCAATACCGTCGATCCGGGTAAGTCGTATAGTCAAAAACCTAGTGTATGACGTCATTGTCCGGCGTATAAACGGGGATTTGGAGGCTCAAACGGCACTTTTTGGGACTTCCCCCGGCTTTAGGGCCCTCTGGACCCTAAGGATGTGATTGTCTTTCAGTTAGCTTTCCAACCGTGTATCACACGCTCCAAGTAGATGAAGGAGGAAGCAACAGCACGCAAGTAAGAATCTTTGGGGAGGTTGTGGCTAATCCATTCAAACCAGGCATGAATGTTATTAGCTCTGTGGTGGATGTGAAGCCAGTCAAGAATATGAGAGAGCATTGACAAGGAGAATTGACAAACATTGAACATGGGGTGGGTTGATTCATTAGTGGAATGACACAGGGGGCGGCAGATGTTGCTTAGCCTTAATGCAATGTATACACATCATGAAATGATGAAGCCCTAAAATCAAGACTCGGAAGATTGTAGGTCGGAATGTATTTATGAAGGTAGTATAGACGTATAACGTAAAACGGTATGAAAAATATATATTTTGGGGAAAAAAAAAATATTTTTTAACTCCATTAGGTTCTACACGTCACAAGGAGCAAAAAATCAGTTGGCGGAAAAATCAAACGGATTTGCTATGGACATGAAATAGCATGACGAAAAGTGCCGAGAAGTCATAAATCGGCTTGTTGAGGCCCTAAACGATGGAAAGTGGATAAAATGGGAAGAATGTACGGCAAACCCGTGCGTATGACCATTCGTTTCGACGCTCTCGACCCAAACGACAGTTGTATAAGTCGTAGGAATCAATACCGTCGATTCGGGTAAGTCCTATAGTCAAAAACCTAGTGTATGACGTCGTTGTCCGGCGTATAAACGCGGATTTGGAGGCTTAAACGGAACTTTTTGGGAGTTTCGGCGCCTTTAGGGCCCTCCGGACCTAAGGATGTCACTGTCTTGAGATTACCTTTCCAACCGTGTATCACACGCTCCCATCCGACATCGCACGCAAAAGTTACAAGCGTTTCAAGTCCGGCGCGCGCTCAGCTCCGCTGCTTCTCCTCCGTTATACGGGGCCTCCTACATTAGAATCTCTAACTTGGACACCGATGCTGTAGTTCGCGTCCACACCTTCGAAACGACTGCTCATACCACCTACAACGATCCTCCAGTCAAAACTTATGCCATTTCTACCTTATTTTTCGACGTTACGCACCCATTCCACCACTTTCGGCAACTACCACACTTTTATTCCTATGTCGGAATTGGACGAAATTTTCACAGTTGCTAGGAATCGACGAGATGTACAAGATTTACAGCAAAGCTGTAAACTCTTCACATTTTAGCCGTTTTCGATCGTTTAGGGCCTCAAAAACCCGTTTTACCACTTTTCGGCAACTTGCCGCACTTGCCTTTTCATGTCCATAGAAAATCCCTATGATTTTTCCGCGAATATCTTTTTTGCTCCTGGTCACGTGTACAACCTAATGGACTGAAAACATATTTATAATTAATTTTTCCGGAATATTGATTTTTTCATCTGTGATACGTCTATAATAATACATTCCGAACTACAATCTTCCGAGTCTTGAGTTTAGGGCCTCATCATTTCATGGTGTGTATACATTGTATTTCATGGTGTAGCAACATCCCTGTGTCCTTCTGCTGATGTATCATTTTATGTAGTTACACGTCTTCAACAACTCCATCTCCTTGTGATCGACCCTATATCTTGCTCCCTTGCTCGTACTACAAACTGCCTTACTACTCATGGAATAAAGAGGACTGCGACTAGTTTATTCTGAATTGTGGATTTCTTTTTATTGTTATCTTCTCTCTGCGACTAGTTTTGACATTAATTTCATACCATGACAAGTTTTATTCCTCTCTTATGTTTATTTCTACTGTAAACTTGCGTGATGTGAAATTTTCTGTTTAAGCAAGCTAATTTCATTTCATTAAGAATCCATGTTATAGCAAAGCTCCTTTAGGAGAATGAAGATACTGAAAGCAGTTGTGCCAGTGTATGTTTGCGGTGGCAATAGAAGTGTGCCAATTGGACTGTGTATTAGATTTATAGAATTATCAGCAAAATAGCCCTTCATGACGATTTTTAAGACAATGCATTGCGAAAAGTTGGGATGGGAAAATTGGGAATGGTTTTGATTAAGATAATAGAGATTTTCCTGGTTATTACTGTTACCATTTCAAACTCTCTTGTTTAATTAGGGTATGAGTGCATGGATTATAAAGACAATGGGAAAGCTTCTGCTGAGAACTTCTCAATAGCTACACTAACTTCAAGAGCTCACCTTTTCAAGAGTTGGCTAGGAAGCTCTGGGATTTCAGCTTCAGCTTGACAGATCCTAAGCAAACTACAGAATCTTGTAGCTGAAATCTATATACGCCCAAAAAAATTAGAGTTCTCAAACCCTTTCTCTCAATTGGTGAGTTTCTGCTTAATCATAGATCGAGTTCAGCCATTCTCTCAATTGGTGATTTTTTGGGAGGATTTTTTCCCATAGATAATTGTTATGTTTGCTGATTTTTTTGGGTGTGTGGAAGTTCTGCTGAATTTGCTGCTGAATTTGTTGAGCACTGGCTGTGTATTGATTCACTGGCTGGGTCAAATTTAAGCATCCTGTGCTGCACTTTTGGGTTCACTAGAGGAATTTGCTGAAATTTTATGCTGCAAATTGCGAACACAACTTGCTACACTTTTTGGTTGCTGTTCTTCAGTGTTTTGGCGCACTTTTGGAGCTCTTGTTTTGCTTTTTATGACTTCATAGTAGTGATTACTGAATTTTAATTTTCCCAATTTTGAGCTTGAATACTCTTGTATGATAAGTGGGAAAGTATTGAAGAAATAATAATTCTCCTAATCTCTCTTCTCCATCTCTGTCTTTACCCTTTCCCTGTGCATTCATCTTCTTCCTTGTTCTTCTCTCTACAGTCCACTTCTTCTCTAAAATCTCTTCCCTTCCTTGTAATTTCTTGTTAATCCCTCTTGGGACATTACACAATCCTCAAACTGCACTTGGATTTGGGAATGAAGAGTTAGAAAGAAAGAGGGAGTCTAGGCAGCTTTTTTTGGGGACTCTGTGACCTGTGATTACTTGTACAATTAGGTATAATCATGAATAGAGCTTGCTATAGTCTAGTACATTGTAATCTAAATCCTCTAATCTTCAATCATTTAGGGATTGTGGGAGTGCATGCCAGGTAAACATGATTGTCTATGTAGGCAGCTCTATTTTCAACTATATATGATTACATATAACTGCTGTAATCATTAGATGAGCTTTCAATAATTTGGTATGTGCTTTGGTGCTACTATTGTGTATTCAGAAATCAAACTGGAAATTGCATAGAGTGGAATGTCAGGCCCTTGCTAAGCTTGAAGAGGAGAAGAAAAATACGGCTGATGGTCTAGGTTGTACTTGAAAAGCAATTTGCAAATTGAGAAGGTAGATGAATTTGTCATTTATAATATTCATAGGACATGCTGTAGTTACTTTTATTCAAATTGGTTATTCTATATAGCATCATTCTTCCCAGTACTTATTTCTTTTGTGGTGGCAGGTTCTTCCCACTACTTTGACAGACAATTATCACTTGGTGGGGGCTTCCTTATTACACACTTGTGATGTATATCTTCTCATTTTTCCTGTTGCTTTATTATGTATTTCTACTTAGCAATCCCTAACATGCACACATGTCTGAGATCAACGAAAAGCAACTAATATTATATGCACATGTAACTTTTCCTTTACTCTCTTGAATTATCATCAAAACACGTGGTTCATAATGTACAGAACAATAATCTGTATTCGTGATCATCAATTACATCAGGAAAGAATCCTTGTAGTATTGGTGGATTCAATAAATGTAAAATGTTAAGACACTTAAGCTTATTTGCCTATTTTCAGATAGCTTTTACATTTTAGTTCGTGCTGGAGTATAAGGTGTACTAGATGTGGAGATTGGTTGTTAGTGGCTATTATGGTTTTTATGGGGTGGTAGGTGCTGATCAGCTATATAGAAACCGCTGGGAGCACCATGACGTGTCAAAAGACTCTGAAGGAGCAGTGTTTTTTCACTTGCACTTGCCCTCGCTGTACTAAACTGGTTTCTCACCGTTGATAAGTTTGATGCATGATCAGCGCTTAAAGCTTGCAAGTCACTGTCACACTGGCTATTTCATGGATGAACGCACAGCTGATGGCTGTCACGAGCCTTGTATATGTTCATCTACTGAGGGTGGTATGCTGTAGCCAGCTGACAAGTGTCCATGGAGATTCATCTTCATCATTTCATGTGGTTTCCAGGGTTCTCTCTGCTTGCCATGTTTGGTTACTACTATAGTGTTTGGTTACTACTGTACGAGATTTTCTATTTTCATTTC
>WOAB01000222.1:182500-187095 GCA_027886185.1 Rheum nobile
CCCACTATTATAACTATTTTTAATAGTATGAATGATGTGGCAGATTAAGGTTGGATAATGAATTTTTTAAATTAATACGTATGATTTAGGCCTCTTCTTTAATGTATATATATATTTCTTCTTATGATATAGTTTGACAATACTAAATCAACAACATATTATATATATATCATGTAATCTCTCTCCCACCATAATTATTATTTAACTATTTTGTAATATTATATTTAACTAGCAGCACTATTTAATATTTAATTTAGATTTCTGTTTTTAACCAAGAATACGTAAGGTTTTGTATGCAAAACAAGTCAAAGCTCATAGAGTGATCCATTAATTAGCATAAATGACAAAGTGGGTTTCTTGGAAAGTTATTTCCTTAACACTCAAGTGCTAATCAATTTTAATAGTTCATTTTCAAATCAAACCATATCAATTTTAAATTGTTCATTTCGAACTACGATGACTTGATTCCATTATATAGGTGGATACGTAGGAAGTTCGTTTATACATATTTTAAGAGTGTAGTTGCATATTAGATTAGATCATTTTCATGCATATTTTATATTTTTTTTAATTAATTTCGTATTATTTTATATTTGGAGTCTACACTCGTGCTTTTATATATTTCAGGTATTTTAGGTGTACTTTATGGAGGCGATACAAGACTATTGTTGAGGACACCAACTAAAAAGGATAAATCACGTGTTAATGGCATATAAATAAGAAGCAAAATCGATGGCCCATGTTATTAGCCCATGTTATTGCTTGTATGGGCTCGTTCGTCCGTGAACCGAGAAAGAGTAATCCGCTATTTCTTTTGAAGGGAGGATGACTGTTGACTTCTAATGGGCTGCATGCATGTTATTTCTTGAGTGGGCCGACCCACTGTGCAAATTTCTGACGGAATGGAGGGGATTAGATAGGTTTTATTTAGTTTTGATTTTGAATTTGGTTTTGAGCGGGGGTTCTGCGGAATACAAGGATTGGATTTTAAGAATGAATTTTGTGGTTTAGCACTTGATTAATATTTATTATTAGATATTATCTTCTTAATTAATATATAACTATTATTATTATTAGAGATGGATAATACTATCAAAATTATTATTATTACATATTATCTTCTTATTTAATATATAATAATTAATGCTTTATTATTATAATAGGCTTTTTGTTGGGATTGATGAGATGGTGGATGAGGTGACATAGCTCAGAGGCCGACACATAGGTGAATTGAACGTAGTCATGACATATATGCAAAAGCCTTAAGCACGTACGTATACAGATCAAATTTTTTGTAAAGTTTGAACCATTCAAGGTTAATATTTATCAATTATAAGTATACTTCTTACATAGATATTGTATATTGGAAATATCTCAATCATAGAATTTGATACGTTAATTACGGCTAAGATAATGAATATTAAGATAAAATACATGTTTTGAAGTTGTAAAATTTGGATATTAACCTCGAAAATTATATTATATACTATTTAAATTTGATATTAAGGGGAATTAATATATCACAAACAATCTATTTAATTTAAAGCACATAAATTATGATTTGTTTTACATTAATAACAAAATGAACAGATAATTTAAAAGTTTACCTTTTTAAAAAGAGATAGATATATAATGAAATTAGACCATTATATTCTTAGTATATATTGTACATAAGCTATATCTCAACCATAGAATATGATGAGCTAGTTATGGCTAAAGTTTTTATATATTAAAAGTATGAGGAAAGTTATACAAAAATACCAATATATATGGAATTAGTTATTAATTCACATATAATATTATTTCGAAAATTTGGATTTATTATTTTTAATCTGGAATTATAAGATAAAGTTTTATATTGTCAAAACTAAATTAGTTTTAAATATTTATGGTAAAAATTCAAATAATAAGATAAAGTTTCTATAAAGAAATATAAAGAAATAAAAAATGATATAATTATTATTTATCTTTAAATAATTTTGGTAAACATGAATTATTCACAAATATATTGTATATTTGTATTTGTATCTTATACTTAAAGATATATTAAAAGTATGAGGAAACTTATACAAAAATACCCATTTTTTTATTTAGGAGTTTTTATTCAAACAATTCGGATATAATATTTTGGATCCAAACTAATAAGATACAGTTTTATTTTGTCAAAATTAAATTAGTTTCAAATAGTCATGGTAAAAGTTCAAATATTAAGACAAAGTTTTTGTAAGGAAAAACAGATAAACAACAAGATAAGAAATGATATAATATTATATAGTTTTAAAAAGTCATGGTAAAACTACCAAAATATCTTATAATTTAAGATATATTAAAAGTATGAGGAAAGTTATACAACACTACCAAAATATTGAATTTATTAGTTTTTATAATACAAATATTTTTTATTAGAAAATTCAAATTCATTATTTTTAAACCAAAATAATAAGATAAGGTTTTAGATTGTCAAAATTTAATTAGTGTTAAATGGTTGTGGTAAAATTTCAAATAAATAAGATAAAGTTTTATAGAGCAATAGGAACAAAGAAATAATAAGATAAGAAAGTATATTATGATTATTTAGTTTTAAATAGTTATGATAAATATAGATTGTTTACAAAAGTTTATATCTTATACTTAGAGATATATTAAAAGTATGAGGACAGTTATACAAATATACAATAGTTTATCGTCATTTCATGTAGTTACGCTAATATAATATAGTATTTATCGTCATTTCATGTAGTTTTACACTTATATACTAATTGTTAATCGTCATTTCACGTAGTTACGCTAATATAATATAGTATTTATCGTCATTTCATGTAGTTTTACACTTACCTAATTCATGAGTAGCAACTACAATATTTAACCCGCACAAAATATTCCCTAATAGAGAATGGATAAACCCTTAACCCAAAAAAATTAAACTAGTGGCTAAAAAGATTAAAGTAGTGGCTAAAAATAATATTGGATTTTAAACCCTATAAAATATTCCCTAATAGAGAATGGATAAACCCATAACCCAAAAAAATTAAACTAGTGGCTAAAAAGATTAAACTAGTGCCTAAACATAATATTGATTTTAAAACCCTTAAAATTATTCCCTAATAGAGAATGGATAAACCCTAAACACAAAAACTAAAACTAGTGCCTAATATACTACATTTTATACTATACTAAGATTACAAATTTAGTACACTAAAGGATCATAATTATTATACTACATTTTCACATTTAATACACATAATGTACATACATTTCGATAACACGTGATGTACACATAATGTACAATACGCCAGTATATTAAAGATTACATATAATATACAATACGCCGGTATAACAAAAATTACAAAACAAATATCATTGTGTCACTTTTACCACTTTAATCCTAGTCTGCCATCAGCTAGATATAATGCCCAAAATTGTTCCCATTTTAGGGTATAGTATTTCTCATCATTTTATGTAGTTACACGTATATGATATAGTATTTCTCATCATTTCATGTAATTATAATTATCTATCAATTAATTTAACTGGACGAATTTAAGAAATTATATTTAATAAATTTTGATGATATTAAATTATGAAAATATTTATTAAATTTTCCTAAATAAAATACGGATGAAAGATGACAGAAATTATACCGATCAAATAATTTAGTATTAAATCTGGACCGGAATGGTTATTGGGCTTACAACAATTAATTAGACAAGGGGGGCCCACCACCTTGCTTCTTCATTCCTCCTTCACGTAACAACGACGGAGGGCAGCTCGCCGGGAAGGAAGGAGTCGACGCCGGGGATGGAGCAACGCCGGCCGGGAAGAGCAGGACCACGCAGCTCGTCGACCACGGCGGAGCAGCGAAGCACATCGGCGTCTTCGTCGGTGGTTCGCCGGAGAAGGAGGAGTCACCAGGAGGCTCGGCTCTCGTCCCGTCTCCTCTCAACTGACCCCCCGGCGTCGTCTCCGACTTCTCCGGCGATCCACAAACAAGACCACCGGCGAGTCGTTGCTGCGTCGGTGCTACTGCGTTGCTGGTCTTCTCTCCGGCAACGCGAGCTTCGTCTCCAACGATCCGCCTTCATCCCCGTCGGCGTTGTGAGCATCTCCCCTGCTCCGATCTCTCTCTCTCTCGGCCATCCTCCCCACGCCGGTGACGAGCCTCTTTCGCTCGTTTTCCACTGCTCCGATCCGAGCTTCCCACTCAGCTCGCCATCGTCGTCTCCCGACGAGCCCATTCTCGTCATCGCCTCACGGTGTCACCCCCGTGTTCTCCGCCGAGCCACAAGCGAGACCCGATGAGGGCGCCTCTGTGCATCGCCGCCCCGCCGCTGCTCTTCCTTTCACGGCGAACCAGCGAAGCCGCCTCCTCGGCCCCTCCCCTGTTATGGGCTGGTGCTGCTGGTGCCGAGTGGTGCCGCTGGGAGCTGCGTTCAGATGGTGTCCGTGGTGGCCACTGGTGCGTCGTGGTGGTGGCTGCGCTGCTGATGCGTGCTGTTGTTGTGCTGTTGTGGTGCTGTTGATGAAAGGAAGATGATGAACAGTAGCTGGTGGCGCCCCCGTCTTTGTTTTGTTGATGGGCCGTGTTGGCCCAAAAA
>WOAB01000223.1:0-56860 GCA_027886185.1 Rheum nobile
AATTGACAAATTTTGAAATATGTAACTTTCGCTCAATGTTGTGACTTGTGTAGTAAATGGAATATCATAGGTGTTTTTAGTGTGGTTTGTCGCCCAAACTGTTAGCTCTTTGATTCTTCCCATTATTTTGACAATGTAAGATGATTCAAGGAAAGAAATTGACAAACATTGGAAGTTATAACTTTCGCTCAAAGGTGTGCCTTGTGTCGTAAATTGTAAATCGTAGATGTTTTTAGTGTTATTTTTCGCCCAAACTCTTAGCTCTTTGTTTCCCCCCAATGTTTTGACAGTATAAGATCATTCATGGGTAAGAAAGTGACAAAATTTAAAACTCATAACTTCACTCAACGTCTTGCCTTGTGTCGTCAAGGGTAAATCCTAGGTGTTTTTAGTGTTGTTTGTCGCTCAATCTCTTAGTTCTTTGTTTTTGCCCAGTTTTTTGACCATTTAAGAAGATTCACGAAAAGAAATCGATAAATTTTAAAATCATTTACATGAAAGAAAGTGACAAAGTTTAAAACTTATAACTTTTGCTCAAAGTTGGGCCTTGTGTCGTAAATGATAAATCGTAGGTGTTTTTAGTGTTGTTTATCGCCCAAACTCTTGGCTCTTTATTTCCCCCTAACATTTTGAAAATCTAAGATGATTCATGGAAAGAAATTGACAAAATTTGAAATTCATAACTTTCGCTCAAAGTTGTGCCTTGTGTTGTAAATGGTAAATCGTAAATAGTAAGTGTTTTTTAGTGTGTTTGTCACCCAAACTCTTAGCTCTTTGTTTCCCACCAAAATTTTAACAATAAGAGATGATTCACAGATACAATTTGACAAAATTTGAAATAAATAACTTCAGCTAAAAGTTGTGTCTTGTGTCGTAAATGGTATATCGTAGGTGTTTTTAGTGTTGTTTGTCGCCCAAACTCTTGGCTCTTTGTTTATTCCCATTATTTTGGCAATGTAAGATCATTCAAAGAAAGAAATTGACAAAATTTGAAGTTATAACTTTCGCTCAAAGTTGTGCCTTGTGTCGTAAATGGTAAATTGTTTGTGTTTTTAGTGTTGTTTGTCGTCCAAACTCTTTGCTCTATGTTTCCCCTAAAAAAATTAACAATATAAGATGATTCACGGAAAGAAATTGACAAATATTGAAATATGTAACTTTGCTCAAAGTTGTGACTTGTGTGGTAAATGGAATATCATAGGTGTTTTTAGTGTGGTTTTTCGCCCAAACTGTTAGCTCTTTGATTCTTCCCATTATTTTGACAATGTAAGATGATTCAAGGAAAGAAATTGACAAACATTGGAAGTTATAACTTTCGCTCAAAGTTGTGCCTTGTGTCGTAAATTGTAAATCGTAGGTGTTTTTAGTGTTATTTTTCGCCCAAACTCTTAGCTCTTTATTTCCCCCCAATGTTTTGACAGTATAAGATCATTCATGGATAGGAAAGTGACAAAATTTAAAACTCATAACTTCACTCAAAGTCTTGCCTTGTGTCGTCAAGGGTAAATCCTAGGTGTTTTTAGTGTTGTTGGTCGCTCAATATCTTAGCTCTTTGTTTTCTTCCAGTTTTTTGACCATATAAGAAGATTCACGAAAAGAAATCGATAAATTTTAAAATCATTCACATGAAAGAAAGTGACAAAGTTTAAAACTTATAACTTTTGCTCAAAGTTGGGCCTTGTGTCGTAAATGATAAATTGATGCGGTCTTGTCCTGCCATCAGATGGTCCACTAAGAGTCGGGGACGACCGAGACCATGGTGTCCTCCCTGGAGTAGACTTAGCATAGGTTATTATATATTTCCTTATTATTAGCGATTGCTTGTTTTAGTATGTTTCCCTTTTATGCATTTTCTATTTCGGGTGTGCGTTCCTCTTATGCTTAAGAGGGCCGACCCATTAGTTAGAATAAGTTCCAAGCCCCTTAGGTTTTGGCTAAGCTCTTTGGCTATAAGTAGCCACCTTGTACTTCATTTCTAAGGACGTTGAAATTAAAGCTTAAGCCTCAGTTGAGATTATCTCCTCCCTTAAGCCTTCAACGTCACCCTTGTTACTTGTCCCAAATCTATCCCAAACACAACCCATTGGCGATCCCGGTGAATTGCTCGATCTAGATCCGTGCGCGAGACGACTAAAAACCCGTCCGTTACTTTTGCTCAAAGTTGGGCCTTGTGTCGTAAATGATAAATCGTAGGTGTTTTTAGTGTTGTTTATCGCCCAAACTCTTGGCTCTTTGTTTCCCCCTAACATTTTGAAAATCTAAGATGATTCATGGAAAGAAATTGACAAAATTTGAAATTCATAACTTTCGCTCAAAGTTGTGCCTTGTGTTGTAAATGGTAAATCGTAAATAGTAAGTGTTTTTAGTGTTGTTTGTCGCCCAAACTCTTAGCTCTTTGTTTCCTACCAAAATTTTAACAATAAGAGATGATTCACAGATACAATTTGACAAAATTTGAAATAAATAACTTTAGCTCAAAGTTGTGCCTTGTGTCGTAAATGGTTTATCATAGGTGTTTTTAGTGTTGTTTGTCGCCCAAACTCTTAGCTCTTTTATTATTCCTATTATTTTGACAATGTAAGATCATTCAAAGAAAGAAATTGACAAAATTGGAAGTTATAACTTTCGCTCAAAGTTGTGCCTTGTGTCGTAAATGTTAAATCGTTGGTGTTTTTAGTGTTGTTTGTCGCCCAAACTCTTTGCTTTATGTTTCCCCTAAAAATATTGACAATATAAGATGATTCACGGAAAGAAATTGACAAATATTGAAATATGTAACTTTTGCTCAAAGTTGTGACTTGTGTGGTAAATGGAATATCATAGGTGTTTTTAGTGTGGTTTGTCGCCCAAACTGTTAGCTCTTTGATTCTTCCCATTATTTTGACAATGTAAGATGATTCAAGGAAAAAAATTGACAAACATTGGAAGTTATAACTTTCGCTCAAAGTTGTGCCTTGTGTCGTAAATTGTAAATCGTAGGTGTTTTTAGTGTTATTTTTCGCCCAAACTCTTAGTCTTTGTTTCCCCCCAATGTTGTGACAGTATAAGATCATTCATGGGTAAGAAAGTGACAAAATTTAAAACTCATAACTTTACTCAAAGTCTTGCTTTGTGTCGTCAAGGGTAAATCCTAGGTGTTTTTAGTGTTGTTGGTCGCTCAATCTCTTAGCTCTTTGTTTTCGCCCAGTTTTTTGACCATATAAGAAGATTCACGAAAAGAAATCGATAAATTTTAAAATCATTCACATGAAAGAAAGTGACAAAGTTTAAAACTTATAACTTTTGCTCAAAGTTGTGCCTTGTGTCGTAAATTGTAAACGTAGGTTGTTTTTAGTGTTATTTTTCGCCCAAACTCTTAGCTATCCCCCCCCCCCCCAATTTTGGACAGAATAACATCATTCACAGGAAAGAAAGTGCCAAAATTTAAAACTCATTACTTTCTCTCAAAGTTGTGCCATGTGTCGTAAATGGTAATCGTAGGTGTTTTTAGTGTTGTTTGTCGCCCAAACTCTTAGCTCTTTGTTTCCCCCAATACTTTGACAATTTAAGATGATTAATGGAATGAAATTGACAAAATTTTAATCTCAGAACTTTCGCTCAAAGTTGTGCCTTGTGTCGTAAATGGTAATCGTAGGTGTTTTTAGTGTTGTTTGTCGCCCAAACTCTTAGCTCTTTGTTTCCCCCAATACTTTGACAATTTAAGATGATTCATGGAATGAAATTGACAAAATTTTAGTGTTGTTTGTCGCCCAAAAAGCTAAGAGATTGTGTCGTAAATGGTAAATCGTTGGTGTCGTAAATGGTAAGCATAGGTGTTTTTTGTGTTGTTTGTCGCCCAAACTCTTAGCTCTTTGATTCCCCCCACTATTTTTACAATGTAAGATGATTCAAGAGTACAGAAATTGACAAACAATTGAAGTTATAACTTTCGCTCAAAGTTGTGCCTTGTGTCGTAAATTTTAAACGTAGGTTGTTTTTAGTGTTATTTTTTGCCCAAGATCTTAGCTATTCCCCCCCCCCCCCCCCCCCCCCCCTCCCCAATTTTGGACAGAATAACATCATTCACGGGAAAGAATGTGCCAAAATTTAAAACTCATTACTTTCGCTCAAAGTTGTGCCTTGTGTCGTAAATGGTAATCGTAGGTGTTTTTAGTGTTGTTTGTCGCCCAAACTCTTAGCTCTTTGTTTCCCCCAATACTTTGACAATTTAAGATGATTAATTGAATGAAATTGACAAAATTTTAATCTCAGAACTTTCGCTGAGTTGTGCCTTGTGTCGTAAATGGTAAATCGTTTGTGTTTGTAGTGTTGTTTGTCGTCCAAACTCTTAGCTCTTTGTTTCCCCCAATACTTTGACAATCTAAGATGATTCATGGAAGGAAATTGAAAAAATTTTAAACTCATAACTTTCGCTCAAAGTTGTGCCTTGTGTCGTAAATGGTAAATCGTTTGTGTTTTTAATGTGGTTTGTCGCCCAAACTGTTAGCTCTTTGATTCTTCCCATTATATAACTTTCGCCCAAACTCTTAGCTCTTTGTTTCCCCTCAATGTTTTGACAGTATAAGATCATTCATGGGTAAGAAAGTGACAAAATTTAAAACTCATAACTTCACTCAAAGTCTTGCCTTGTGTCGTCAAGGGTAAATCCTAGGTGTTTTTAGTCTTGTTTGTCGCTCAATCTCTTAGCTTTTTTTTCGCCCAGTTTTTTGACCATTTAAGAAGATTCACGAAAAGAAATCGATAAATTTTAAAATCATTCACATGAAAGAAAGTGACAAAGTTTAAAACTTATAACTTTTTGATCAGTGCTATTTTGTAGTGCATATCTGGGGGTTATTATCAGGTTTGAGGCGCCATTTGGATGGATTTAGAGAACAATCGTGGATTATGGAGTTAGAGTGGAGAAGTGAAGAAATCATGGGATTTATAGAGGTTTGAAGTGTATTGAAGAGTAGAAGAACAATGTGCTGAATTCAAATGGTCGTTCTCTCTACTCAGATGTCGAAATGAAGTGATTCCAATTCTAGGAGTTAGATCTTGAAGTCTACTACAAGTACTCAAAGTATGAGCGCAATCCGAGTTGGGAATCAAAAGTTATGGCGTTTTTACGGAAGTATCGCAGAAGCTGAAGAAGACACCGTCACCGCCGCCCCGCGGTCGAACTGGCCGCCCTGCGGTGGAACTGGACGCCCCGCGATGGACACCCCGCGGTGTAACTAGACACCCCGCGCCAGAAGCCACCGCGACCCGGCGGTGGATCTCAGAGATGGAAGCCGCTGCCCCGCGGTGGACTTGTTAACGCCTCGCGGCCAACAAGATATTATTTCCTATTTGCAATTTTGGATTTTCTAGTTCTATTATCTTGTTTCCTTTATTATTTTTTAGGTCAAGTTTATTTCGTTAGCCTATTTAAGATCTTTTCCAGGTCTTAGATAGAAGACACGTTTTTCATTCTACCTCTAGGGTTTTAACCCATGGAGAACTAAACACGTTTGTTTCGCTAGACGATTGAAGCATTGCAATGGATTGGTTGTGAGATTTCTATTCCTTGTTCTATATCTTATTAAGTTGGTTTAATTCTCTTGAGCATATTGTCTATTGGTTTGTGTTGATTTATCTAGAGTTGCTAACTAGGTTTATCGATATTTATCATAGTGCTAGGATTTGCATATAGCGGAATGCGAGTGCATATCTAGTAACAAACACAATTGTTACATATAGTGGAATACGAGTGTGCAATTGTGAGAGAGAGTTATTTGCATGTTAAGTAGTAAGGTTTTCTTCTATTTGCATGTATCCTATATCCTTGTTTGAATGCTATTGCTTTATTGATAGTAAGGTTTTCTTCTATTGATATTGTGGTAAGTACTATCAACAACTGTCTGAATTGGTAGTTAATTACGATCAGGATGGGAACGACTATAAGATTGTGAAAAGAACTTGGAACAATAGTTATCAGTGATCAACCAGTTTTATCTGCAGTGTGGATATTTGTCTAGTGGAATACTTCCACCCATCATACTTATTCTTTCTCTAAAGCTTGCATCCTTGTTACTCTGCGATCATACAAAAAAAAACCTGTTACTTGTCAGTTACACATCTTTTGCATGCTAATCAATACTTAGAAAGATCACTTCCTCCCTGTGGGATTCGACCCTTGCTTGCCTCTACTACTTGTTTAGGTTTGTTAGGTTTTATTTTGACCGGGTTTAAGACGACTAAAAACCCGTCCGTTACTTTTGCTCAAAGTTGGGCCTTGTGTCGTAAATGATAAATCGTAGGTGTTTTTAGTGTTGTTTATCGCCCAAACTCTTGGCTCATTGTTTCCCCCTAACATTTTGAAAATCTAAGATGATTCATGGAAAGAAATTGACAAAATTTGAAATTCATAACTTTCGCTCAAAGTTGTGCCTTGTGTTGTAAATGGTAAATAGTAAGTGTTTTTAGTGTTGTTTGTCGCCCAAACTCTTAGCTCTTTGTTTCCCACCAAAATTTTAACAATAAGAGATGATTCACAGATACAATTTGACAAAATTTGAAATAAATAACTTTAGCTCAAAGTTGTGCCTTGTGTCGTAAATGGTATATCGTAGGTGTTTTTAGTGTTGTTTGTCGCCCAAACTCTTAGCTCTTTGATTATTCCCATTATTTTGACAATGTAAGATCATTCAAAGAAAGAAATTTACAAAATTGGAAGTTATAACTTTCTCTCCAAGTTGTGCCTTGTGTCGTAAATGGTAAATCGTTTGTGTTTTTAGTGTAGTTTGTCGCCCAAACTCTTAGCTCTTTGTGTTTCCCCAATACTTTGACAGTATAAGATCATTCTTGGGGAAAAAAGTGACAAAACTTTAAACTCATAACTTTCGCTCAATATTGTGCCGTGTGTCGTAAATGGTAAATCGTTGGTGTTTTTAGTGTTGTTTGTCGCCCAAACTCATAGCTCTATGTTTCCCCTCAATATTTTGACAATGTAAGATGATTCACGGAAAGAAATTGACAAATTTTGAAATACATAATTTTCGCTCAAAGCTGTGCCTTGTGTCGTAAATGGTATATCATAGGTGTTTTTTGTGTTGTTTGTCGCCCAAACTCTTAGCTCTTTGATTCCCCCCGCTATTTTTACAATGTAAGATGATTCAAGAGGACAGAAATTGACAAACAATTGAAGTTATAACTTTCGCTCAAAGTTGTGCCTTGTTTCGTAAATTGTAAACGTAGGTTGTTTTTAGTGTTATTTTTCGCCCAAACTCTTAGCTATCCCCCCCCCCCCCCCCCCCCCCCCCAAAAAAAATAATTTGGACAGAATAACATCATTCACGGGAAAGAAAGTGCCAAATTTAAAACTCATTACTTTCGCTCAAAGTTGTGTCTTGTGTCGTAAATGGTAATCGTAGGTGTTTTTAGTGTTGTTTGTCGCCCAAACTCTTAGATCTTTGTTTCCCCCAATACTTTGACAATTTAAGATGATTAATGGAATGAAATTGACAAAATTTTAATCTCAGAACTTTCGCTCAAAGTTGTGCCCTGTGTCGTAAATGGTAAATCGTTTGTGTTTGTAGTGTTGTTTGTCGCCCAAACTCTTAGCTCTTTGTTTCCCCCAATACTTTGACAATCTAAGATGATTCATGGAAAGAAATTGACAAAATTTTAAACTCATAACTTTCGCTCAAAGTTGTGCCTTGTGTCGTAAATGTTAAATCGTTGGTGTTTCTAGTGTTGTTTGTCGCCCAAACTCTTAGCTCTATGTTTCCCCTAAAAAAATTGACAATGTAAGATGATTCAAGGAAAGAAATTGACAAACATTGGAAGTTATAACTTTCGCTCAAAGTTGTGCCTTGTGCCTTGTGTCGTAAATTGTAAATCGTAGGAGTTTTTAGTGTTATTTTTTGCCCAAACTCTTAGCTCTTTGTTTCCCCCCAATGTTTTGACAGTATAAGATCATTCATGGGTACGAAAGTGACAAAATTTAAAACTCATAACTTCACTCAAAGTCTTGCCTTGTGTCGTCAAGGGTAAATCCTAGGTGTTTTTAGTGTTGTTTGTCGCTCAATCTCTTAGCTCTTTGTTTTCGCCAAGTTTTTTGACCATTTAAGAACATTCACGAAAAGAAAGCGATAAATTTTAAAATAATTCACATGAAAGAAAGTGACAAAGTTTAAAACTTATAACTTTTGCTCAAAGTTGGGCCTTGTGCCATAAATGATAAATCGTAGGTGTTTTTAGTGTTGTTTATCACCCAAACTCTTGGCTCTTTGTTTCCCCCTAACATTTTGAAAATCTAAGATGATTCATGGAAAGAAATTGACAAAATTTGAAATTCATAACTTTCGCTCAAAGTTGTGCCTTGTGACGTAAATGGTAATCGTAGGTGTTTTTAGTGTTGTTTGTCGCCCAAACTCTTAGCTCTTTGTTTCCCCAAATACTTTGACAATTTAAGATGATTAATGGAATGAAATTGACAAAATTTTAATCTCAAAACTTTCGCTCAAAGTTGTGCCTTGTGTCGTAAATGGTAAATCGTTTGTGTTTGTAGTGTTGTTTGTCGCCCAAACTCTTAGCTCTTTATTTCCCCCAATACTTTGACAATCTAAGATTATTCATGGAAAGAAATTGACAAAATTTTAAACTCATAACTTTTGCTCAAAGTTGTGCCTTGTGTCGTAAATGTTAAATCGTTGGTGTTTTTAGTGTTGTTTGTCGCCCAAACTCTTAGCTCTATGTTTCTCCTAAAAAAATTGACAATATAAGATGATTCACGGAAAGAAATTGACAAATATTGAAATATGTAACTTTCGCTCAAAGTTGTGCCTTGTGTCGTAAATGGTAAATCGTTTGTGTTTTTAGTGTTGTTTGTCACCAAAACTCTTAGCTCTTTGTGTTTCCCCAATACTTTGACAGTATAAGATCATTCATGGGGAAAAAAGTGACAAAATTTTAAACTCATAACTTTCGCTCAATGTTGGGCCGTGTGTCGTAAATGGTAAATCGTTGGTGTTTTTAGTGTTGTTTGTCGCCCAAACTCATAGCTCTATGTTTCCCCTCAATATTTTGACAATATAAAATGATTCACGGAAAGAAATTGACAAATTTTGAAATACATAATTTTCGCTCAAAGTTGTGTCTTGTGTCGTAAATGGTATATCATAGGTGTTTTTTGTGTTGTTTGTCGCCCAAACTCTTAGCTCTTTGATTCCCCCCAGTATTTTTACAATGTAAGATGATTCAAGAGGACAGAAATTGACAAAAAATTGAAGTTATAACTTTCGCTCAAAGTTGTGCCTTGTGTCGTAAATTTTAAATGTAGGTTGTTTTTAGTGTTATTTTTCGCCTAAACTCTTAGCTATCCCCCCCCCCCCCCCAATTTTGGACAGAATAACATCATTCACGGGAAAGAATGTGCAAAATTTAAAACTCATTACTTTCGCTCAAAGTTGTGCCTTGTGTCGTAAATGGTAATCGTAGGTGTTTTTAGTGTTGTTTGTCGCCCAAACTCTTAGCTCTTTGTTTCCCCCAATACTTTGACAATTTAAGATGATTAATGGAATGAAATTGACAAAATTTTAATCTCAGAACTTTCGCTCAAAGTTGTGCCTTGTGTCGTAAATGGTAAATCGTTGGTGTTTGTAGTGTTGTTTGTAGCCCAAACTCTTAGCTCTTTCTTTCCCCCAATACTTTGACAATCTAAGATGATTCATGGAAAGAAATTGACAAATTAAATTTTAATCTCAGAACTTTTGCTCAAAGTTGTGCCTTGTGTCGTAAATGGTAAATCGTTTGTGTTTGTAGTGTTGTTTGTCGCCCAAACTCTTAGCTCTTTGTTTCCCCCAATACTTTGTCGCCCAAACTGTTAGCTCTTTCATTCTTCCCATTATTTTGACAATGTAAGATGATTCAAGGAAAGAAATTGACAAAGATTGGAAGTTATAACTTTCGCTCAAAGTTGTGTCTTGTGTCGTAAATTGTAAATCGTAGGTGTTTTTAGTGTTATTTTTCGCCCAAACTCTTAGCTCTTTCTTTCCCCCCAATGTTTTGACATTATAAGATCATTCACGGGTAATAAAGTGACAAAATTTAAAACTCATAACTTCACTCAAAGTCTTGCCTTGTGTCGTCAAGGATAAATCCTAGGTGTTTTTAGTGTTGTTTGTCGCTCAATCTCTTAGCTCTTTTTTTTGGCCCAGTTTTTTGACCATATAAAAAGATTCATAAAAAGAAATCGATAAATTGTAAAATCATTCACATGAAAGAAAGTGACAAAGTTTAAAACTTATAACTTTTGCTCAAAGTTGGGCCTTATGTCATAAATGATAAATCATAGGTGTTTTTAGTGTTGTTTATCGCCCAAACTCTTGGCTCTTTGTTTCCCCCTAACATTTTGAAAATCTAAGATGATTCATGGAAAGAAATTGACAAAATTTGAAATTCATAACTTTCGCTCAAAGTTGTGCCTTGTGTCGTAAATGGTAAATCGTTGGTGTTTTTAGTGTTGTTTGTCGCCCAAACTCTTAGCTCTATGTTTCCCCTAAAAAAATTGACAATATAAGATGATTCACGGAAAGAAATTGACAAATTTTGAAATATGTAACTTTCGCTCAAAGTTGTGACTTGTGTGGTAAATGGAATATCATAGGTGTTTTTAGTGTTGTTTATCGCCCAAACTCTTGGCTCTTTGTTTCCCCCTAACATTTTGAAAATCTAAGATGATTCATGGAAAGAAATTGACAAAATTTGAAATTCATAACTTTCGCTCAAAATTGTGCCTTGTGTTGTAAATGGTAAATAGTAAGTGTTTTTAGTGTTGTTTGTCGCCCAAACTCTTAGCTCTTTGTTTCCCACCAAAATTTTAACAATAAGAGATGATTCACAGATACAATTTGACAAAATTTGAAATAAATAACTTTAGCTCAAAGTTGTGTCGTGTGTCGTAAATGGTATATCGTAGGTGTTTTTAGTGTTGTTTGTCGCCCAAACTCTTAGCTCTTTGATTATTCCCATTATTTTGACAATGTAAGATGATTCAAAGAAAGAAATTGACAAAATTGGAAGTTATAACTTTCGCTCAAAGTTGTGTCTTGTGTCGTAAATGGTAAATCGTTTGTGTTTTTAGTGTTGTTTGTCGCCCAAACTCTTAGCTCTTTGTGTTTCCCCAATACTTTGACAGTATAAGATCATTCATGGGGAAGAAATTGACAAAATTTTAAACTCATAACTTTCGCTCAATGTTGTGTTGTGTGTCGTAAATGGTAAATCGTTGGTGTTTTTAGTGTTGTTTGTCGCCCAAACTCATAGCTCTATGTTTCCCCTCAATATTTTGACAATATAAGATGATTCAGGGAAAAAAATTGACAAATTTTGAAATACATAACTTTCGCTCAAAGTTGTGCCTTGTGTCGTAAATGGTATATCATAGGTGTTGTTTGTGTGGTTTGTCGCCCAAACTGTTAGCTCATTGATTCTTCCCACTATTTTTACAATGTAAGATGATTCAAGGAAAGAAATTGACAAACATTGGAAGTTATAACTTTCGCTCAAAGTTGTGCCTTGTGTCGTAAATTATAAATCGTAGGTGTTTTTAGTGTTATTTTTCGCCCAAACTCTTAGCTCTTTGTTTCCCCCCAATGTTTTGACAGTATAAGATCATTCATGGGTAAGAAAGTGACAATATTTAAAACTCATAACTTCACTCAAAGTCTTGCCTTGTGTCGTCAAGGGTAAATCCTAGGTGTTTTTAGTGTTGTTTGTCGCCCAAACTCTTAGCTCTTTGATTATTCCCATTATTTTGACAATGTAAGATGATTCAAAGAAAGAAATTGACAAAATTGGAAGTTATAACTTTCGCTCAAAGTTGTGTCTTGTGTCGTAAATGGTAAATCGTTTGTGTTTTTAGTGTTGTTTGTCGCCCAAACTCTTAGCTCTTTGTGTTTCCCCAATACTTTGACAGTATAAGATCATTCATGGGGAAGAAATTGACAAAATTTTAAACTCATAACTTTCGCTCAATGTTGTGTTGTGTGTCGTAAATGGTAAATCGTTGGTGTTTTTAGTGTTGTTTGTCGCCCAAACTCATAGATCAATGTTTCCCCTCAATATTTTGACAATATAAGATGATTCAGGGAAAAAAATTGACAAATTTTGAAATACATAACTTTCGCTCAAAGTTGTGCCTTGTGTCGTAAATGGTATATCATAGGTGTTGTTTGTGTGGTTTGTCTCCCAAACTGTTAGCTCATTGATTCTTCCCACTATTTTTACAATGTAAGATGATTCAAGGAAAGAAATTGACAAACATTGGAAGTTATAACTTTCGCTCAAAGTTGTGCCTTGTGTCGTAAATTATAAATCGTAGGTGTTTTTAGTGTTATTTTTCGCCCAAACTCTTAGCTCTTTGTTTTCCCCCAATGTTTTGACAGTATAAGATCATTCATGGGTAAGAAAGTGACAAAATTTAAAACTTTTAACTTCACTCAAAGTCTTGCCTTGTGTCGTCATGGGTAAATCCTAGGTGTTTTTAGTGTTGTTTGTCGCTCAATCTCTTAGCTCTTTGTTTTCGCCCAGTTTTTTGACCATATACGAAGATTCAAGAAAAAAATTGATAAAATTTAAAATCATTCACATGAAAGAAAGTGACAAAGTTTAAAACTTATAACTTTTGCTCAGAGTTGGGCCTTGTGTCGTAAATGATAAATCGTAGGTGTTTTTAGTGTTGTTTATCACCCAAACTCTTAGCTCTTTGTTTCACCCTAACATTTTGAAAATCTAAGATGATTCATGGAAAGAAATTGACAAAATTTGAAATTCATAACTTTCGCTCAATGTTGTGTCGTTTATCGTAAATGGTAAATCGTTGGTGTTTTTAGTGTTGTTTGTCGCCCAAACTCTTAGCTCTCTGTTTCCCCTCAATATTTTGACAATATAAGATGATTCACGGAAATAAATTGACAAATTTTGAAATATATAACTTTCGCTCAAAGTTGTGCCTTGTGTCATAAATGGTATATCATAGGTGTTTTTAGTGATGTTTGTCGCCCAAACTCTTAGCTCTTTGTGTCTCCCCAATACTTTGACAGTATAAGATCATTCATGGGGAAGAAATTGACAAAATTTTAAACTCATAACTTTCGCTCAATGTTGTGTTGTGTGTCGTAAATGGTAAATCGTTGGTGTTTTTAGTGTTGTTTTTCGCCCAAACTCATAGCTCTATGTTTCCCCTCAATATTTTGACAATATAAGATGATTCACGGAAAAAAATTGACAAATTTTGAAATACATAACTTTCGCTCAAAGTTGTGCCTTGTGTCGTAAATGGTATATCATAGGTGTTTTTTGTGTGGTTTGTCGCCCAAACTGTTAGCTCATTTATTCTTCCCACTATTTTTACAATGTAAGATGATTCAAGGAAAGAAATTGACAAACATTGGAAGTTATAACTTTCGCTCAAAGTTGTGCCTTGTGTCGTAAATTATAAATCGTAGGTGTTTTTAGTGTTATTTTTCGCCCAAACTCTTAGCTCTTTGTTTCCCCCCAATGTTTTGACAGTATAAGATCATTCATGGGTAAGAAAGTGACAAAATTTAAAACTCTTAACTTCACTCAAAGTCTTGCCTTGTGTCGTCAAGGGTAAATCCTAGGTGTTTTTAGTGTTGTTTGTCGCTCAATCTCTTAGCTCTTTGTTTTCGCCCAGTTTTTTGACCATATACGAAGATTCAAGAAAAAAATTGATAAAATTTAAAATCATTCACATGAAAGAAAGTGACAAAGTTTTAAACTTATAACTTTTGCTCAAAGTTGGGCCTTGTGTCGTAAATGATAAATCGTAGGTGTTTTTAGTGTTGTTTATCACCCAAACTCTTAGCTCTTTGTTTCACCCTAACATTTTGAAAATCTAAGATGATTCATGGAAAGAAATTGACAAAATTTGAAATTCATAACTTTCGCTCAATGTTGTGTCGTTTGTCGTAAATGGTAAATCGTTGGTGTTTTTAGTGTTGTTTGTCGCCCAAACTCTTATCTCTATGTTTCCCCTCAATATTTTGACAATATAAGATGATTCACGGAAATAAATTGACAAATTTTGAAATATATAACTTTCGCTCAAAGTTGTGCCTTGTAAATGGTATATCATAGGTGTTTTTAGTGTTGTTTGTCGCCCAAACTCTTAGCTCTTTGATTCTCCCCACTATTTTTACAATGTAAGATGATTCAAGGAAAGAAATTGACAAACATTGGAAGTTATAACTTTCGCTCAAAGTTGTGCCTTGTGTCGTAAATTGTAAACGTAGGTTGTTTTTAGTGTTATTTTTCGCCCAAACTCTTAGCTCTTTGTTTTCCCCCAATGTTTTGACAGTATAAGATAATTCATGGGTAAGAAAGTGACAAAATTTAAAACTCATAACTTCACTCAAAATCTTGCCTTGTGTCATCAAGGGTAAATCCTAGGTGTTTTTAGTGTTGTTTGTCGCTCAATCTCTTAGCTCTTTGTTTTCGCCCAGTTTTTTGACCATATAAGAAGATTCACGAAAAGAAATTTATAAAATTTAAAATCATTCACATGAAAGAAAGTGACAAAGTTTAAAACTTATAACTTTTGCTCAAAGTTGGGCCTTGTGTCGTAAATGATAAATTGATGCGGTCTTGTCCTGCCATCAGATGGTCCACTAAGAGTCGGGGACGACCGAGACCATGGTGTCCTCCCTGGAGTAGACTTAGCATAGGTTATTATATATTTCCTTATTATTAGCGATTGCTTGTTTTAGTATGTTTCCCTTTTATGCATTTTCTATTTCGGGTGTGCGTTCCTCTTATGCTTAAGAGGGCCGACCCATTAGTTAGAATAAGTTCCAAGCCCCTTAGGGTTTTGGCTGAGCTCTTTGGCTATAAGTAGCCACCTTGTACTTCATTTCTAAGGACGTTGAAATTAAAGCTTAAGCCTCAGTTGAGATTATCTCCTCCCTTAAGCCTTCAACGTCACCCTTGTTACTTGTCCCAAATCTATCCCAAACACAACCCATTGGCGATCGCGGTGAATTGCTCGATCTAGATCCGTGCGCGAGACGAGTCGACCCCTCGATTCGTATCATAAATCGTAGGTGTTTTTAGTGTTGTTTATCACCAAAACTCTTAGCTCTTCGTTTCACCCTAACTATTTGAAAATCTAAGATGATTCATGGAAAGAAATTGACAAAATTTGAAATTTATAACTTTCGCTCAAAGTTGTGCCTTGTGTTGTAAATGGTAAATAGTAAGTGTATTTAGTGTTGTTTGTCGCCCAAACTCTTAGCTTTTTGTTTCCCACCAAAATTTTAACAATAAAAGATTATTCACAGATACAATTTGACAAAATTTGAAATAAATAACTTTAGCTCAAAGTTGTGCCTTGTGTCGTAAATGTTTTATCATAGGTGTTTTTACTGTTGTTTGTCGCCCAAACTCTTAGCTCTTTGATTATTCCCATTATTTTGAAAATGTAAGATGATTCAAAGAAAGAAATTGACAAAATTGGAAGTTATTACTTTCGCTCAAAGTTGTACATTGTGTCGTAAATTGTAAATCGTAGGTGTATTTAGTGTTATTTTTCTTCCAAACTCTTAGCTCTTTGTGTTTCCCCAATACTTTGATAGTTCAAGATCATTCATGGGGAAAAAGTGACAAAATGTAAACCTCATAACTTTCGCTCAATGTTGTGCCGTGTGTCGTAAATGGTAAATCGTAGGTATTTTTAGTGTTCTTTGTCGCCCAAACTCATAGCTCTATGTTTCCCCTCAATATTATGACAATATAAGATGATTCACATAAAGAAATTGACAAATTTTGTAATACTTAACTTTCGCTCAAAGTTGTGCCTTGTGTCGTAAATGGTATATCATAGGTGTTTTTTGTGTTGTTTGTCACCCAAACTCTTATCTCTTTGATTCCCCCACTATTTTTACAATATAAGATGATTCAAGGACAGAAATTGACAAACAATTGAAGTTATAACTTTCGCTCAAAGTTGTGCCTTGTGTCGTAAATTGTAAATGTATGTTGTTTTTAGTGTTATTTTTCGCCCAAACTCTTAGCTATTCCCCCCCCCCCCCCCCCCCCCCCCCCCCCACCCCCACCCCCAATTTTGGACAGAATAACATCATTCACGGGAAAGAAAGTGCCAAAATTTAAAACTCATTACTTTCGCTCAAAGTTGTGCGTTGTGTCGTAAATGGTAATCGTAGGTGTTTTTAGTGTTGTTTGTTGCCCAAACTCTTAGCTATTTGTTTCCCCCAATACTTTGACAATTTAAGATGATTAATGGAATGAAATTGACAAAATTTTAATCTCATAACTTTCGCTTAAAGTGTGCCTTGTGTCGTAAATGGTAAATCGTTTGTGTTTGTAGTGTTGTTTGTCGCCCAAACTCTTAGCTCTTTGTTTCCCCCAATACTTTGACAATCTAAGATGATTCATGGAAAGAAATTGACAAAATTTTAAACTCATAACTTTCGTTCAAAGTTGTGCCTTGTGTCGTAAATGGTAAATCGTTGGTGTTTTTAGTGTTGTTTGTCGCCCAAACTCTTAGCTCTATGTTTCCCCTAAAAAAATTGACAATATAAGATGATTCACGGAAAGAAATTGACAGATTTTGAAATGTGTAACTTTCGCTCAAAGTTGTGACTTGTGTGGTAAATGGAATATCATAGGTGTTTTTAGTGTGGTTTGTCGCCCAAACTGTTAGCTCTTTGATTCTTCCCATTATTTTGACAATATAAGATGATTCAAGGAAAGAAATTGACAAACATTGGAAGTTAGAACTTTCGCTCAAAGTTGTGCCTTGTGTCGTAAATTGTAAATCGTAGGTGTTTTTAGTGTCATTTTTTGCCCAAACTCTTAGCTCTTTGTTTCCCCCCAATGTTTTGACAGTATAAGATGATTCATGCTTAAGAAAGTGACAAAATTTAAAACTCATAACTTCACTCAAAGTCGTGCCTTGTGTCGTCAAGGGTAAATCCTCGGTATTTTTAGTGTTGGTTGTCGCTCAATCTCTTAGCTCTTTGTTTTCGCCCAGGTTTTTGACCATATAAGAATACTCATGAAAAGAAATTGATAAATTTTAAAATCATTCACAGGAAGAAAAGTGACAAAATTTAAAACTTATAACTTTTGCTCAAAGTTGGGTCTTGTGTCGTAAATGATAAATCGTAGGTGTTTTTAGTGTTGTTTATCGCCCAAACTCTTAGCTCTTTGTTTCCTTCTAATAATTTGAAAATATAAGATGATTCATGGAAAGAAATTGACAAAATTTGAAATTCATAACTTTCGCTCAAAGTTGTGCCTTGTGTTGTTAATGGTAAATAGTAAGTGTTTTTAGTGTTGTTTGTCGTCCAAACTCTTAGCTCTTTGTTTCTCCCCAAAATTTTAACAATAAAAGATGATTCACAGAAACAATTTTACAAAATTTGAAATAAATTACTTTATCTCAAAGTTGTGCCTTGTGTCGTAAATGGTATATCGTAGGTGTTTTTAGTGTTGTTTGTCGCCCAAACTCTTAGCTCTTTGATTATTCCCATTATTTTGACAATGTAAGATGATTCAAAGAAAGATATTGACAAAATTGGAAGTTATAACTTTCGCTCAAAGTTGTGCCTTGTGTCGTAAATTGTAAATCATAGGTGTTTTTAGTGTTATTTTTTGCCCAAACTCTTAGCTCTTTGTTTTTCCCCAGTACTTTGACAGTATAAGATCATTCATGGTAAAAAAAGTAACAAAATTTAAAACTCATAACTTTCGCTCAATGTTGTGGCTTGTGTCGTAAATGGTAAATCGTAGGTATTTTTAGTGTTGTTTGTCGCCCAAACTCATAGCTCTATGTTTCCCCTCAATATTTTGACAATATAAGATGATTCACATAAAGAATCTGAAAAATTTTGAAATACATAACTTTCGCTCAAAGTTGTGCCTTGGGTCGTAAATGGTATATCATAGGTGTTTTTTGTGTTGTTTGTCACCCAAACTCTTAGCTCTTTGATTCCCACCACTATTTTTACAATATAAGATGATTCAAGGACAGAAATTTTCAAACAATTGAAGTTATAACTTTCGCTCAAAGTTGTGCCTTGTGGCGTAAATTGTAAACGTAGGTTGTTTTTACTGTAATTTTTCGCCCAAACTCTTAGCTCTTTTTTTCCCAAATTTTTGACAGAATAACATCATTCACGGGAAAGAAAGTGCCAAAATTTAAAAGTCATTACTTTCGCTCAAAGTTGTGCCTTTCGTCGTAAATGGTAATCGTAGGTGTTTTTAGTGTTGTTTGTCGCCCAAACTCTTAGCTCTTTGTTTCCCCCAATACTTTGACAATTTAAGATGATTAATGGAATGAAATTGACAAAATTTTAATCTCGTAACTTTCGCTCAAAGTTGTGCCTTGTGTCGTAAATGGTAAATCGTTTGTGTTTTTAGTGTTGTTTGTCGCCCAAACTCTTAGCTATTTATTTCCCCTAATATTTTGACAATATAAGATGATTCACAAAAAAAATTACAAAATTTAAAACTCATAACTTTTGCTGAAAGTTGTGTCTTGTGCCGTACACTTTTAACTTTCGCTCAAAGATGAGGTTAACCATATTGTGGTGAAACTAATCCCGAAAGTCAAGAAACCCAAGTTGGTTGGATAATTTCGACCCATTAGCTTGTGTATGTGTTGTGCGAAATAGTCTAAAAACACTTGCTAATCCGATAAAGCCTTTTTTGGGTGGTGTTATCGGGGATTCCTAGAGTGCTTGTCTTTCTTATCGACTAATTACGGATAATGGTAAGCTGGTTTTTGAAGCTTTTCATTGTATGAAGAACAAGCGTTCTGGAACTAATGGCTGCTTTGGTTTGAAACTGGATATGATGAAAGCATATGATAGGGTGGAATGGCCTTTTTATAAAAGGCATCATGTGTCGTCTAGGGTTTTCTGATCGGTGGATCAGACGTGTGATGTCTTGCTTGCAATCAGACTCTTTCTCTTTCAAGTTCAATGGGTGTGTGTGCGGGAAAGTTGTGTGAACTAGGGATCTTCTCCAAGGCTGCCCGTTATCTCCATATCTTTTCATTATGTGTGTTGAGGGGTTGTCTTCATTGTTGCATGAGGTTGTGATGTCCAAGACTATTCATTGTATTCAAGTATGTCGGGGTGTACCTCACTTTCTCATCTTTTCTTTGCGGATGATAGTTTATTGTTTGCTAGAGAAAATCGAAAGGAATGCTCAAATTTAGCTAATATTCTTAGTGTGTATATAAGAACATTTAGTGAGAATGTTAACATGACAAAGTCAGAAATTTGTTTTAGCAAGAATGTTTGTCATCAACGAAGACTAGCAATTTCACGGTTTGTCAATGTTACCCCGTGCATGGTCTAGTGGTACCCCGTGCATTTTGAATTGCACGGCCTCCTTCACTTACAGAAACAAATGCACGGTCTTGTTCAGTGCGTCTGGCACGCTTTTCATCTCCTCTGTCTATATGGGTCTTGTGCTTGTCTCAACTTTGTCTCGTTCTAACATGAATAGCTCCACTTATCACGTCCACGCTACCATAACTCATGAGAGATGATTCCAATTACTACCATTCCACATGAAACACGCAATAAACTAGTGTAGACTTCTATTTTAAGGAAAACGATAGAACTAACTAAAAAATGCAGAATAAAATACATGAAAAAAGCAAACTAAGGCCTAAATGCATGTCTTAAACATGTATGAAATGGATGCTATCAGAAGTCCTCGGGTTGGCATGGAACGGCGCTTCTAAGGCCACGAGTCTTACACTCTCGGGCTCTCTTAGTGTCAAGGCAGGATTACATGCTCGAAATATTGTTCCTTCCACCGTATGTAATAGATGTGAGGTGGAGTCTGAGACAATATGTCATGCTCTAAGTTATTGCTCCTCGGCTACTGTGGTGTGGGTTGCATCTCCTTTGTTTTCAATATTGTTGGTTGCGTCTTCATCATCTTTCTACGATTTGGCGGGAAGCATTTTTGACAACCATGGGATCAAAGCCCTTGAAGATTTCCTTTTGATCTCATGGGTTTCATGGACTATGCGCAACCAACAGATTTTTCAAGGCGTTGTTGGTCGAGGATCGATGATGTTGATTGGCTTCTCCAAAATGGTCGAAGATTACAAGGTTCACACCTTCGTCCCTTGTCCATCCTCTCGTTCACCGGGCTATCCAGGTTGGGTACCACCTTTTTCAAGTACGTTGAAGATCAACACATATTTTGCTATGCTTGGCAGTGAAGGGGTGGGTTTGGGTGTGGTCATCCGGGACTCTTATGGCTTTGTGGTTCTTGCGGTGGTTTGTCATATGCGGTTCTCATGGACGGTGGATATGGCAAAGGCACATGCTCTATTGTTCGGGTTGCAAGTGGCCAGGATTCTCTCACTAGTGTCATGGGTGTTAATTGTTATCTTCCTAATTTCTCTTATTTAGGAGTTGTTTTTGATGATATTAAGCTCTTGTTAGAAACTTTTTCCATTTCGTCTTGTTCTCATGTTGTTATGTCCGATAACACGGTTGCTCATTTTGCTGCTCGTATATGGCCTGCTTCGGGCTATGAACAGGTTTTTTGTACTGACATTCCGCAAGGTATTCTTGCTTTGGAGGAACTTGATATTTAATATATGGAAAGTCTTTGATTTAAAAAAAGAGACATATTTTTATGTATATTACCCGTGTACAAATAATTTTGGCTTGTGAACTGATCATTTTAAATGATAATCTGCTTACAGGTTATGAAAAATGCTCCTTTGCCGCATCTGGGTATGATACATTAAAGTTTATAGTTATTTAACTCGCCTATATGTTGAGAAAAGCAAAAACCAATTATTGTATGACTTGGATTTATTCTTGTGTGTGCTTGTTTCAGGCCTACAACTTGAGGAGTAGCAAAATTGGTTGTTTACACATGGTGGAAATTTACAAGTATCTTACTCCTTTTCTACCTGGTCTTGCAGGAAAGATGTAGGTGTTCCATAGCTCGAAATCGTATACCATACGGATACGGCACGTTCATTTGTTCTATTTCATATATGCTTAGGATACACTCCAATTCAAGTGATGAGTTAGATGTTGTGTAACTTTTGTCAAGTATATGTAATCCAAATTATGAGTAAGAAAATGCACTTGCTGATAAGAAGTCAAATCATGTTGCAGTTTTTGAAAATTCTCCCTTTTTGGGGCCTAATTTACAACTATTTTGTTGAGGGCCGGGGGTCTCAAATTGCAAATTTCCAATGAGACACAAGCACAATCGCCCAAGTTATCCTATCCTTCCAAAACATCCACTGAAATGATGCCACGTAAGGAGCAAACATCTGCCATTTCTCATTGCATCTAATTGCAGGCTTCCAGCAACCACAACTCACAAAGAGGTTTAAGTGGCTGTGGTTTTCCTTATTACAGAATAACACCATACGAAGATCAAAGCGGAACAAGGAGAGATCAGACAAGTCTGAGGTAGCGGATCGAGTGAGAGAACAAATCAAAGCAATGGCAACAAGTGTGATGACCTCTCTTCCCCAGTTCAGTGGGCTCAGAGCTCAGCCCTCCTTTAACTCCAATCTCACCACCCCGGTAATTTAACTTCTTTTCGCCAGTTTCATTCACTAGGCCTGAAATTCGATGCAAAATTAAAAGGCTGATGAATTTTGCAGGTTATGGCTGCGCCTTCGAGGCCCAGAAGCAGCCAACGATTGAGCGTTCGCTGCGACTACATTGGCTCCCCTACAAATCTGGTAAACTACACCTAGCCTCTCTACAATGTAACAAGGATCTCTTGTATCGCCCCATATGTGTCACTCTTTATATCACTCAATCCATTACATTGTAATTTTAGCTCATTTTGTTTGTACAAAGATATTCTTTTATTTTGAAAATCTATCTGGAATCAGAGATGACCCAAGACTTTACTCTTCAATTTACATAACATAAAAATTTAAAAATTATAATAAAAAAACATATCAAATTATGTCTACTTTAAATTATATACCCAGTCTTATTTCAATGAAAAAATTAATAAAATCAAAGAAATGGCATGTATTTGTTAGTAAAGGAGGAGAATGTAATTTTTACGCTGCTAATAGAACTAAGACACTTGTATAAAAATTTGAATTTTACAGGCTTGTCAAAGAATGGGTAACTTCTATAAGGTTATTAGATTAAATGAAAATTATCATTGGATTAAAGGGAATGAGTGAGTAGGATTAAGTAGTATAAAGTGATATTTTTGTAAATACTACGACGTTTTTATTTTTTATTGGGTTACAATTTCTTTTTGTCTTGATCACACTACATGATTGTACTTAAGTTCACATATATTCATTAGATGTTCATACATAGGTACTTGGGTTTCATAAACTTTATACTCCAATTTTAAGAACTAATTGTTCAATTTTTTTCATACAAATTTTATAATGAAAACGTGTATAAAAAAATTAAAATAAAATAATAATAATAATAATTTTTTTTTAAAATAAATAAATAAATAAAATAAATTTGGCCGTTGACCGGTCAACGCTGACTGTTGACCGTTGACTGATCAACGTTGACCGTTGACCATTGACCGGGATTGAGTGTTGTAGGGTGTATGATAATATTAAAATGAATGGTCTAGAATGCTCCTCACGTTTCACCCTAAGGGTGTTCCTCACATGAATTTAATCATATATATATACGGGCAGATAATGGTGACATCCACAACCCTGATGTTGTTTGCGGGGAGATTCGGGTTGGCTCCGTCAGCAAACCGAAAGGCAACAGCGGGTTTGAAGCTTGAAGTGAGGGACTCGGGGCTGCAGACAGGCGACCCGGCTGGGTTCACCTTAGCGGACACCCTAGCATGTGGCTCAGTAGGCCACATCATTGGAGTTGGGGTTGTTCTTGGACTTAAAAACATTGGTGCCCTTTAAGTGTCTAAAATTGCTTTTTAGTCTTTAAAATGTATCTATGTTCAAGACATTGTATTTACATGGTGGTTTAATCAGTGTCTCTGAATCTTTTCTTTTTGTTATTTTGTGTGGTGCGGAACACAAAGATAAGACACCTCAAAGAACGTGAACCATTGAAGGATATGAACCAGTCATGACACAATTAATTATCATACATAATTATAGCATATTAATCATAGCAGAATGATTATTAACATGTAAAATTAGAATGTCTCAAAGCTCTCGGATTTAAGAAAAATCAAGGGCTAAGATTAGACTTTAATTGAAAGGTCATGGTCAAACAAGCTTCTGATATGTATATGCATAGATATTGACTCATATATGTACAAGCTTTGATATACCAACTTTTCTCAAGCCCAAATTTTTTAGTATAATAGCCCAGAGAGAATGGCCATTTAAAATGGGAAAAATATTATACCTCAAGTTAACTGATTCAAAATGTATATAATCTATATATTATACTAAAGCCTTAATTATCTCTCATACGTGTCAACCCGTGAACTATGCCACGTATGTAAATCTCAATGTACGATTACAATTTCAACATTTTCTAATTTTGATATTTATATATTCTATTTATTATATATTTATTTTTTACTTAAAATAATTTACCTTAATTATACAGATATTATCATCTCAAAGATTATTTAAACCTTTTTACCTTATTAGTTTCTTCTTATTTGTAAATAAAATTATTTATAATATATTTTTACCTTATTAGTCGTGTTACTTCTTATAGTTTTAATACTTAAATTTATATAATTGGTAACATGCAACTGAACATAATTGGTAATATATGATTTATGATGCAAAAAATATTGATATATTAAAAGTATTTACAATAAATATGTGATATAATTTAACTGCTTTTTTCCTTTTAATTAATTATACATAATTTACATTTGCATTACTTAAATCTATACTTATATGTTTTTATAATCAATTATTTGTATGAAACTCTCAATTTATTTTTCATATTTGTATACAAATTCGCGTATATACTTTCAATCTTAATCATACAAAAACATTCTCACCATATGTGTCAATAGATTAAGCTTATAATTTACCGTATTAGTTTTGGTAAATATTTAATAATATTTTAATTTCGAGTTTTATCAACCGAACCAGTGCAGGGCACCGAGATATATGCTACTAAAGATGAAGTGATTAAGGTCATGTGTCAACTTTATATTACGTCACATTACCTTTTGTTTTGTCACGTGTCTGCACTGTGTTGCGCCATTTGTCATCATATAACTTGTCCTTATCTATATTTTTTATTGTGATATTGTAATTATGGTAAATATCTCAGAGACAATCTTGATTTTATTTTTCATGTATATAAATGATACATATAATATTTTATTTCGGAAAAAGATCCCGTGTGGACGACTGCCTAGGTGCGGGCGTGAGAACAATGTGTTCATATGAACACATAGGTAGAAAGCGTATGCAGTATGCACACTTAGCAAGAAGCGCATGTACGTGTTCATATGTTTTTTTACTATGTGTTCATATGCTTTCTTAGCATGTATTCATATGCTCTTAAGTGGATCCTAAGTGTGCATATGTTCTCTTAGTATGTGTGCATATGTTCCCTATGTGTGCATACGTTTTCTTCTTAGTGTGTGTCCATATATTTACTATGGGTGCATACGTCATCTACCTATGTGTACATATGAACAAGTCGTTCTTATGTCCGCACCTGAGCGTCCATTCTTACCTAATCCTCACCCTTAATATTTTCCATCTTTGATTTTCGTTTGAATTTATCTAATAAATTTAATTAATCAAGGGTGTGTGTGGTAACGGTATTGATAAAAAAAGCTTTTTGAAGGAAATAATGTTCGATATATAAATAACATAAGAATAACGTGTCTTTTGTAGATAACCTTTTTTACCAACATCTTTCACTTCTTATTGTCATATATATGGTTTATGTATGTAGTGAGAGGATGTGATTGAGTGCAAGGGTCAGATTATATCGCAAAAAATGCGTATTATGTGTGCATATAATTTGTACGATGTGTTTTTTTATTTTTGTTAGTATGATTGTATCATTTTTATTGAAAATATATGTTCATCTATTTTGTATTATGTGTGCATCATTATATTGAAAATATGTGTTCATTTATTCCGTGTATATAAATAACATAAGAATAATGTGTCTTTTGTAGATAACTTATTTTACCAACCATATCTATGGTTTATGTATGTAGTGAAAAGAGGTGATTGAGTGCATGGGTTAGATTATATCGCAAAAAATGCGTATTACGTGTACACTGTGTGCATCTATTTTGTATTGTGTGCTCACATATTTAACTTGTGTGCATCGTTATTATCTTCACATATAAGGGTTCGTTCTGACTAGAACCATGCCTAATTTGATTTACATTATCACTAATTAGTAATTAGATTTATTTTTCTTCATATTTAATTATAAAATTTCTCTATATAATTTTTTAAGTTTACGAGGTTAATACACTCTTATTAATTAAAAATATGAATTAAAATTTTATTCAAACACGGGTACTAAGCTAGTGTAAATCTAATACTATTAGACATGTCAATTGGGTCGGGTTGGTCGAGTTCGGCTCAAATCGGGTTCGAGTTGGGTTTGGCTCGTGAAAGTTTTCAGGTTGATCGAGTCAGGTCATAACAGGTTTGATTCGGGTTGGCCCAACAAATCCCTTTTTATGATTATTTTAATCATTGTTATAATTAAAAAATGATAATAACTAATAATAAAATAATTAATATTATATATTTATTTAATAAAATAACAGATCCGTAGGGTTCAGGTCCGTCGAGTTCAGGTTCAGGTCTGTCAAATTTGGGTTTAAGTCGGGTTCATATATATCCAGTTCCGATCCTTCTTGAGTCCTTGACCCACTACCTTTCGGGTCGAATCTCAACCTATAAAATCGAATCATATCGGTTTTTGACAAGTCTACATACTATCTACCAAGTCCATATGTTTCAAGTTTGGTTCAAGTTCGTCAAGCTCGGGTTCAAAATAAGTTCAGGTGCGTCGAATTCGGGTTTAATTCTGGTTCAAGTATGTCCAGTTCCTGTCCTTCTTGACCCACTACCTTTCGGGTCATGTCTCAACCCTATAAAAAATTAAATCGGATCGGGTTTTGACAGGTTTACGTACTATACATACTATCTACCAAATCTAGATAATCAAAAACCGGGAAATAAATTGGAACTTCCATTAAATCTCAAGGACAGTCTTTTTTTCAACAAGCAATATTTCACAAAAAAAAGTGTCCAGAGTTCTAAGTCTAAGGCTGTTCCCGTATACAAGAATGGAATTCGAGATCAAAATGAATTATAAGGTATACATTACGGACGAGTCATCAGAAATCAGGTTGTATATCAAGGAAGCAATTCCTTGTTCTCCAATTGAGCTCCATGATCAATGTGCAACAGCAAGCACCCGTATAACAATCCAGAAGCCTGATCTTCCCTACGTGAACAACGTGACAACACGCTTTCGGTACCCTCTGACAATCAGAAGCCTAGGCACCTTTTCAACCAGCATATCCAAGTATTCCATGTAGAAATATGGAGGCTGGTTTTGAGGCGGAGGGGGTAAGCTGACTAGAACTACAGCAGCCATTCTCGAGTAATGTAGTATTGCTGAATTCAGCTTCAGGGTGGTATAGAGGAACTTCTCTACCTGCTGCTCGTCCACCACAAGCGGTTTCCCGTCAACCATCATGGGAGCCTTATCCTTCATACTTGACACGTAATCTGCGATGCGAGTCCGTGCAGTGTTGAACGCCTCGTAGGATTCGTCGTTCTTGGACCCGCCCTCAATTTGGGAGTCCCACCCTTTTATTGTTATAACAATAACTTCCGCCTGCATTCTAAGATCATAGAGAAACCTCTTCACATCAGCTTGGAGCTCCTCTGCATCAGAATCCTCCTCTGCGATGCAGAAGACCTGAATCTTGCAACTCTCAAAGCTCTGTTTGGTAAGCAGAAGCTGGGAGAGAAGCAGCATGAGACCTCCGTCTCTAACAATCCAATAAAGATCTATAGTGCCGTATTGTTTCTGATACTCGTTGGGCCATTCATCGAGTCCCTTGACTATTACAACTGCCTTGTTTGCAACGATGCAGTCATTGATTATTCCAACAAAGGTGGTCGGGATTTCAACCAACTTTTCCCTGCGCCAAATTTCAGGGTATCTCATGACGATAATGTTGGGCTTTAGATTGCCAAGTCCCATTGTCTGAACGACAGCACGGAAGCCACTAGACATGTCAGGAGCAACAATAATCTCTGCTACCCCTTCACATTGTTTGTATTCAATGAAAGTACTCAGCTGCTCACAGGCCGCTTGAGCATCTTCAGCACGTTCGTGATAATCCCCATCAAGGATGGAGAGAAAAATTGACATTCCACGACCTTTCTTCTTCATGCAGTTGGCAAAGTCAGCAAGTTTTGGGTGGCATGGTACATTCTCCGGCAACTTACCCCATGGACGACAGAATATGAGAGGAATTGGGTACCAGTTCTTTGCATGCACTTGATTTGCTGTAAACATGTACAGAAAGTCAAAATAATCAGAAAAACTAGTTCAGTAACATATGCATAACTGTAAGCATCAGACTTGGTTTCAAATATAGTAATGGCTTTTTCTGCATATGACAAAGACTCTGATACTGAATACTGGACGTGACATTCTTGGATTTAGTAGAGAGAAAAAATAATCTCATGAAGGAAGACACTAATAACAGAATATGAGCTCATTATAGTTATTGTATGTCATTTCCCATGGTCCTTCTAATTAATTAATATTAGCTGCTACAGCATTAGGCAATGGGAAATTCATAAGCAAAAGTATGCAGCATCCTAGTAAGCAAATTACCTCCTAAAGAACGCAGGCTACGAAGAGCCAGCTGGAAATATGCACTCTTGAAACCATCGCCCCAGTCCCCAGCCTTGCCTTTGATGCTCACATAATAATAGATGAGACCCACAAGGGCTAAAGATACTATTGTGAAAGACCAAGATATCAAGAACATAATCACTGCAATAAACACAAACTAGAAATTATCGTTTTATGAACATACATCAAGTGCCTTAACACTGCCATAATACAAATAAAGAAGGACAAAACATACATCAAATAGTGTTCTTATCCAACAAAATCTTTAATTCATTGAGGAAGGACAAAGAGGAGCAACATAAAAGGGTGAGCAAGGTGCAGTTTGAATCAGATGAGGTTGTCTAGCATAAACTAAATTGACACAACTGAAAATTTCCTAATGGAGACAGTAACTTGAGTTAAAACTATAAAATACAATGACAATTTCACTAATTGCAGCCACAGTTTGATGTAATAAATCATTCTTTACATAATTCTCCCTGTCTGGTGTACAGACGTAATACCAACTGAATACACAGAGGGAAGACAAAAGTTATAAATTATTCCTCAACCAAGCATCAAATGATATAAGCTGAAATCCAACACTGAATGAAATCTGAGTTATGTACTGAAAAGGACCGAGAGCTTTCTAGGCAGTGTAAAGTTATAATACCAATACATATAGATGCACCAAGCAGTGAGAGACTCCAGTGGTGGAATTTCCATCTAGGCCGCCAGCTGGGGGCATCTAGAAGATCTAGAAGGAAACAAGATAAGTTCACGCCCGCATAACACAAAAGGAAAAACATGGTTATAGTCGGTGAAATCAGATCAAGGTTCCCAATCACAACACATCCAATACAGATGAAAGCAGTGAATAGAGTAGCAAGATGTGGTTCACTGCCATCAGCTACTTTAAAGTAGTTCAGAACTGGCAGAATATCATCATTTGCTATGGCAGCCAGAAGGCGGGGAGCACCAGTTAGACTCTGAAGTGCAGCTCCCAATGTTGAAAGAATAATCCCAACATAAATTATTGCTGGAAATGGCCAAGCAACAGTTGCTGTAAGTAGCCTGCATAAAGAATCCAGTTAACCATCATGGCTTCAAGTTTCAGTTCACACACACACAGCCTCTCCAGATATAATTTTTGTTCTGCAGCGTTTACACTATAAAATATACTCACAAAAATTAACACTATTCTCCACCATAAATTTTAAGCAACACCAGGAAAGATCCTCTAATACCCCCCCCCCCCCCCCCCCAAGTGTTAAAAAAAAAAAAAAGAAGAGATACAAACAGAAAAGAGAAATAAAATGGTACCTATCTGTCAAAAGCTTCTCTCTGGTTGCAAAAGCACCGAATATCAATACAGAAACCAAGTACAGACCAGAGGTTGTTAGTGTTGCAGCTAATGTTCCAACTGGAATAGAACGCTGGGTATCCTTCAAGGAGGCAGATCGGTTTGAACCAGCCATTATTCCAGTAACAGCAGGGAAAAAGAGTCCAACTAAAGCACTGAGAATAATGCAGTGATTTAGTTAGAATACGCAGAGACAAAGCAATGAATATTTCAATAGAAGTCCATATTGGTTGAACCAGCAGAAGATTTCAACCTGAACATATCAGGATCAAATCCTTAACCATGCTAAATGTAATAGTTTTCTTCAGTATATATCTGTTTATCATTATAAGTTCAAATTGCAACCCTATGTTTTTTGAATAACAACTACGAGCTATATAAGAGAATGGTTACTAGCATAAGTACATTTTTTACCACATACTTGAAATTCCAGTACACGGAACCATTTGGCTCAGGTATTCCTGCGCTATTAGTGGTTTGATACTGCGGGCTCCAGTTCTCTTTAAATGTCTCCAAACTCATCCCAGTAATTCCATCTGTAATAAGCATTGAAAAAGAAAGGAGATGAAGAAGCAATTGTAAGAAATCTGGAGCAAAATAAATTTGAGAGCTTACAATAGCGGGCACTCTGTTAATAAAAAAAAAAAGAACACACCACACACATATATTCCTCTTTGTACGGAAAAAAAATCGTATATGCTAATATGGAACAACAAGCTCAAACTCACGGCTTTTCTAATCAACTAATACACAGTACCAAACCATTGTCCATTTGTGCATACTTTTTCACATTTGCGGATATACTCACCGACAGGCTTATTCTTTGATGAAAATATCCCAATAAATATGCAGAACACTGAGAAGAGAACAGGTATCAAAAAAGCAGGTGCAACTCGGTTGATCATCTTCACACCACCAAATACGATAAAACAGAGGATGATGGTGACAACAATCCCATAGATCTGCAAGTCATGTATGCTGGGACGAAAAATGGGACTAACTGTTGTGCCATTGACTTGGGTAATAGTCTCTGCATACAAAAAATAAGAAATCCATCACCGCCTTGAAACATTGAGACACAAAGAAAACAATGCTTCATTTTTCTCATAAAAGACAGCCATTAGAAACACCCCTAGATCACACAACATATATCTCCTTCATTTTGTTTTCAAAAGGTGGGCAGTGATCTCAGTCTGAATGCCAAAGCTAGAAAAAGATGACACTTAGAAGAAGCAATCATTGCTCAAAGTAATGAAATAACTTTTTGTTGATAGAAGACAGAGAACTGCTACACTATCATTTTAGATAGTGGCGTGACTATAAATTGGTTATCAGCAGCATAAAATAGGATAGGAAAGGCCCAGCAAGGTTTAGTATTATCTTGACAATGCAATATGCCAATATGACAAGAGGACTGCAGTTTTGGCACATAAAGGCCTAGCAGCACTAACAAGGTCAATTTATCATATCTTCACATGACAAAGCCTGCTAATGAGAAACTGGGAAAGAAAGATTTAAGGATTATTGGAATCTTAATTGCATAATCTTTGGAGTACTCAATTACTTTTACGCTTAATTATGTTGTTCTTGCCTTACTAGATATTCAATGAGATGTTGAATAGCTGATTATGTATTCAAGTTTTAATAGAATTTTAAAGAAATATATTAACGCATTTTCACATAAGAGTAACTTTCTAGTAAAGTCAGATAAATTGAGGAGATTTAGGAAGCTTAAGACCCTTCATGTTTTTACGACTCGTTAGAAGTGCATAAATAAGGCATACATCACAGCATCTAAGAACATGATTAAAATGAATCGCATTTTCAAGAGCAAAAACTAACCCAATACCTGAAAAAATCCCAGCTTGAGGTAAGGCGTCAAGAAAAGTTTCAACAGCTCCCAAAACATAGCTGGAATGAGAAAATAGAAAAAAAGACAGATAAGTACTATAGGCTGAGGAAACATATCGTACATGCACATACAGATAGGATTAAAAGCTCGAAATTTGACATAACGAAAGTCTACAGCATACACTCACAGAGCTCCTGCTACTGCAGTTCCAAGAAAGAAACATAGCCCAATGCTAACTCCAACCTCAGGACCAAGGGAACGGCCAATGAGATAATATGGCCCACCACCCTGAAAGAGACACGGATTAAATCAGATAGAGCAGTAACATTATAACTTTCAGTTTCTCCACAAATTAACTAAATTTCATTACATAGTTATGCTGGGAAGAGTTACACATATAAATCTATTATAATCTATATGATATTTGCAGTATTGTTTTTTACTGATGTTGGAAGTGCATCTTGCTGCTCCCCTCCAGTTTTTGTAAAATTCAGATTTTCTTCTCCTCTTAAGAGAAGACGGAACAACTAGAAACAGACTTATAAGACTAAGTTGCAATTACACAACTATAATTCTCCAAAGTTCAATAAATCCGATGTAAGACATAAATTTAGTCAAACTTTCATCCTAAATAAAGTTTCTATACAAAGCCATGGCGAGTGAAGTGACAACAAGATCCAAAGTCTGCATAGCTTCATAAGTTCATAGTTTTCATACAAGGCAAAAGATTTAGAATTCACCAAATATAGTGCAGCTACAGTTACCTTCATTGCACCATTAGTCGCTATAGCACTCAATGACACTGAAGTCAAGAAAGTGCATAAGCCACAGAAAGCAACAAGCACTAAGGATTCACCAATTCCTGCTATACCAACTATCCTGCAGGTTTGCAATTTTTCAAGAAAAATAAGATCTTTAAATAGTACCACTTATAAATATGGCAAGAAGAACAAAAAAAATCACAGTAAGAGTTTTGATGTGTGTGAGTGAGAGAGGGGAGGAGGGAGAGAGTATAAGCACCAAAACACCAGCTCCAGAAAAACAAACAATTAAGAACATATAATTTCTTTCAGGAAATGAATTCTACAGATAACATGTAACTTATGTTAATTTTACAGGAAAGACATTAGTAACAAACAATCAATCTATAAAAGAAAATACAATAGGCAGCAAACAAGGGGAAAAATGGGGATCTGAAATATAAGCAGCTATGATGCTTCCACTGCACCCAAAAATTAAGAAAACCACAAATGATGCTTCAACTCCACCCAACAATTAAGAAAACCACAAATGATGGGCAATCAACTCTTTGAAACCCATTAATGAAAATTCAATAGAAAATAAATCTACCGGGGCACCTATGACCTACCATGAAAACCTGATGTAGTATATAATTCCGAGAATGTTTTGCAAGCATGGAAGGAAAACACCCATCCATGTCCCCAATTTGACTTCAGTAATCTGTAAAATATACCGAGTGCATATCAACAGTATATGGTAAAAAATTCTCTTTCCTTTTCCCCCCCTACATAATATGATGCATCGTCATGAGTTCGAAATAAAGAAGATTGCTATGCTTAACTTTTTTTAGCTCTGAAAATCCTTCTATGAAGTTCAGAGTGCAGTCTTGTTATACAGTTTTCAGACAATTCTTTTTCATGGACATTTTTTTTTTTCTGTTAACATATATCTCTTCTTTTTATATGTAGGTTTACGGTAGGGTCAAATTCCTGCTTCCAAAGGTAAAGGTCAATAATTTAGGATATAAAAAAGCTAATTTCCTTCAGTTCAAAGACCTGCAGAGCTATTTGAGAATAGGTTGCTGCCATTAATATCTTTTACAAGGATGCAAACTTTCTTGCTGAACAAGTTACTTATTTGGCTGACTTTGCACGCACTTTCTGGGAGGTTTCTCTTCATTCAAACATAACCGCATGCATTATAAGCTGTATTGTCTTATGGTACTCCTAAACTACCATGTTTAGTGTGTTTTCCTGATACCTTGTCCTCTTATGAATTCCATGATCAAGATTGAAACCTAATATATATCTAAAAATGTCATAACTTCATCCTTACATACCTTTGGACGCTCAAGAGTAATGGACACATCTTCTCCATCCCGAGGTGAAGAAGGGGCCTGAGCTTGCTCTCCAGTCATACTACAAAGCCAAGTACCAGACAATACAAATAAGTGCTATGACCCAAACATTCATCAAGTTATCCAAGTGCACATAAGTGGCAAATTACAATTTATTTTCCTAGATTCTCTATTTGAACCATTTATCCAGTACAAGCATGACTGCATGAGCATGTGTCAAACAACTTTTTGTTAGTCATGCTGCATGGCTAACAAAAAAAGAGAAGCGGAAACAGTTAAATAAATGTATGAATGAAAAAGAAATAAATTGGCATAACTATCAGATACCTCTTGAGACCTAAGATGTTGACAAGAGAATCAAATCCAAACAATTCGAGCTTGGAGTCCTTATGTGTACCATTTACATCAATATTTAACGAAGCCATTGAGTCTTCTATACCCATATTGTGATCAACATTGACCTTGATCTTGCTGTATCAAGACCAAACAATGAAACAAAAAAAAAGATAATGAACACAAAATGCAATGAATAATGCAAAATTTGAACATATGGCAGACCAAGCAGTTCTATACATCACTAACTGAATTTCAGTAATGTTCATTAGAGACCAAGATTCAGTAGGAAGAAGAGTATCAAGTCCAGCATGCCGGTGTTGCTGAACAAATGTACTACCATACATACAAGTATACTACGCAAGTATGGTTATGTAGAATTTGCCTGTGTACAAGACTGAATGACATCCCAACAAATCAACAATCATCATAGGCAGCTATTAAAACAAATAATATACAGAAGAGTTCAGTAACTGAAATTAGATAAGATGACAGCCCATAACAATCCACAAGAACAATGACAGGTCTAGTTTCCAGTTGTGTTACAGACTTTGACAAGAAAAAGTGATTGTGTTAATGAACTATGTTCGGTGTTCCTGACCACCTTTGTTAAACTTTATGACACACAGTTCCCCTCAAGAAGTGTAGTGAATCTTAACTATGATGGCTGAAGAACTACATGTGTACGGAAATCTTAATGATTTTCAATACTTCTAGACATGATGGAGAGAGTTAAAATCATTAACTAATTTCAGAACAATGTTAACTGTTATCATGCATCTTAAAAAGCTGATGATAAAGAAAAGAAAGTTTCAGATTAGAAGGGTTAAAAAGGGCCAGGATATAGGAACCGAAGTATCCAAAGTCAAATAATAATTTCATGATGGTTATTCAGAAATTGAAAAGAATCATAAGATATCCCAGGATCACAATTCGTAACCCAAAAGAAAATTTGAGAATAGATAATGGCATAATATCCCATTTTAAGTTTGTAGCAACACATGTATGAAAAATTGAATCAAATGTTGTCAAAGTCAGCTCCCGAAGCATGCTTAAGCATCAAGGCACGCCCATAGTTCCTTGCTGGAGCCTGCCAAAGCAACCTATGATGCTGCCTAGATAAGCATTTAAATTAGATTTATCCATATGGACATGTAACTAACCTTATCAGAGTTTGGAATTGCAAAGAAATTACCCTGCACCTTGCATTCACTATAATAAAGTTTATTGGACATAGCTCAAGTTGTTTCAGATCAAAGGTCTGGACTTTGACAGATTACATACAGTCGTAATTTTGATCAATTATCTAAAGCAATATGCTACGCAATAGCTACTAGTGATCCATAAGCAACGGCAAGCAACAAGATATATATTAGTACTCAGCATTCTAATTTCAGATTGAATGCAGATCAACGAGAACAAAACAAACTAAGAATAAGAAGCCTGGCTCCAAAGATGGGAAAAAGCACACCTGGGGTTAGAAGACGACGAGGCGCCAGGATCTAACGAAGACATCTGAAGAACAGCGCTGTCGCTGGCAGCGACCGGCCTGTACTTCCTACCGACACCAACAACACCTTGTGGCTGCGGCCGGAGCTCCTCGTCTCCGCCGCCTTCAATGTCACCATTATCCATCTCTCCGCTACCAAGACTGAGATCCAGCGATTCTCTCACACTCCAAATCCAAACAGCGAGCAGATCTAAACGGTAACGAGTTCAAAATCCCAACAGGTTCGGAGGAGCAGCAGATGGCCCCAATCCACCCACCGCCCCAAGCTTCACAGACGAAGTCGCTCGATTAGGAGATTAGAGTATACGGCGTGATCGATCTCAGCAGATGAGATGAGGGATGTTCGATTCTGGTTTGAGCAAATCCGGATAAGAGGTTTTTAGGGGTTATCAGATTTCACGAAATTGCTGTTTTGGTACGAAGGTTTGCAAGTTGCAGGAATTGACCGCGTTTCGTTTCTTGATTTCTCTGGGAATAAGGGAGAGGAATGGGGTTTGACCCTACTATGAATTTAGAAATAGAAATGGAGAAATGTCTGCAGCACTCCTCAATGGCTTTTCTCAAGTCTAAAGGTTTCCACTTTCCTTACCATGGAAACCGATTTTTTTAAAATAAAAAATAAAAACATTGGCACTAGTAGCGTTGTGCATCCAGTTCACCGCTTTTTCCGGTCCGGTCGAATTTGTACAATTCTTGGACGGGAGACCGGACCGGACCGGTATGATTCGGTTCGGTTTAGTTTCAGTCCGGGGAATGGACAGGTAAACGTATTTTTTTTATTTTTTTGTTTTATATAAATTAAAATTTAATTATTTTTCCTATTTTTATAACTATTGTGTATAAGTCTCTTCGGAGACATCTGATAATTATTGTGTATAATATTAGACAATATATTTTGTTATTAATTTATATTTATAGTAGAAACTAATTTTTAATTAGTGTTATGAGACATAATAAGACATTAATATATAAAATTAAATTAAAAACAATAAAAAACCGGTCCATCCGATTCGGACCGAAAACCGACCGAGTTTGGACCGGAACCGGAATTGTAGAAATATTTGGACCGGGGACCGGACCGTAATTCGTTCGGTCCGGTCCGAATCTGCACCCCTAGGCACTAGGCAGATTTTAGTATTGGGTTTGTTATTAGGACATAGGTTAAGAATTTATATTAAGGAATATAAGCCCTAAATAGAAAAGGGTGAACCCATTTAAAAAAAAAACTCTAAAAAATTAACACATAATCAATTGTTTTTATATAAGAGATCTTAACCTATGCTCTTAGAAAAATCGTTTAGTATTATAATATAGTATTAAGGATGACTAACAATTTTAGGGCGTTGGATGGAAAAAAAAATGGTCCAAATTGATTTAAGATGAGTACAAATTTGTAGCATGGGAACGCACATAGTGAATTATTTTAAGGCGCATTAGTAAATATACCAGATTTGGAAAGCCAACTTGCAAAAAACCAAGATTTTGAAAAGTATTGCAAGAATATCAGAATTTTGTACGGATTGTGATACTTTTGCTATTTTTAAGGGTCAAATTTATCTTTTCTTTTAAATAGAAAATCCATAAAAGTTGGCTAATATTTTCTCAAAAAATTATAAAAGAAATGGTTAATCTCTCCTTAATGACTTTGAAGCCGCCGGTCGGTGACAGACCCATCACATCAACCTAGCTATTTTCTGCTTCTTTGAAGTGTGACTAAATTCCTCCTCATTAAAATTGGCGGGCAAGTTTCCCTCCAAAAGAAAACTGGCCTCCTTCAACCTTTAATCCCTCCAGCATAGCTCCACTGAAAAGTATCCCTGAATATTCCTGGAGAGCTTCAAAGCAGCCTGACTGTAGGACTTATTCCACGTGAGATATTGCACACCTGCTATTTAACACCTGACGCATGCAATTACAGCTTGAATGGGTGAGTAAACTCTCCTGAAAAACAATCGTTTTTCCCCGTCTGTATACGTGAAGTTCAAAAACCTTCTTTATTTATAGGTACGAAACTAGTGTATGTGAAGTTCATCAGTGGTGGAGAATGGAAACAACAAGGAAAAAGGTGGTTGTATGAGGGTGATAGAACAGTGAAAGCCATGTTGTTTTCCCCTGACATGGACTTGGCTACACTGCGCAACAAGTGGACTGAGAAGAATCCATTTGATGAAGAAAAGTTGTTTGTGCAATACGCTTATGAAAATAAACCAGAACTTCCACCCATCTTTATAAATGATGACGACGATCTTGATGCGTTCAAGTTCTTGAACAACTGTGGAGAAAATTCATCAGAGTGGAATATTGAGTTGTACACCAACCTTTTAACGAAGGAAGAGATTCGAAGTGAAAGGGCTGAACATCGTACTCTTCCTTCTCCAACAGCTCCACCACCAACTCAGAGCGAAGATAATAGAGACTTTTTCAGGTCGTTTTTTCAAAAAGACAGAGCACTATACACTGATGTCAGGTCGATTGATGAAATTATTGAAGCTGACAACGAAGCAGAGTTAAGGAGATTAAAAAGGGATGAAGTGAGGGGGAAAGACAAGAGAAATTGTCCCATGATATTGGAAGACATTATATCATTGAGTAGCGATGATGAGGACATTGAAGCTGCTACATCAAGAAACAAAGGAAAGGAGAAAATGACTGATTATGCCAACAGTGGAGATTATTTGGAGGATGAAATAGAAGATGGCTTTGACTACGGGGGCAATTATCAATCAGGTGATGATGATCGTGTTGATGGTGGGGATGGGTTAGGGTATGCTTCAGGTGATGATGTGAGTACTGTTGGTCTAGATGATGTGTGGGAAGAAATAAATGGCATTGAGGGAACACAGAACGAGGAGCAAATAGAGGCGGATAAAGAAGAAGAGATTGATGTTGATGAAGACATGCTTAGAGAGATTGAAAAGAGGTACTATCCAGCGGAGATGGAAATGTTAGTTGAAGATGAGGAAACAAGTGAAAACAAGTCCTCATATCCAACAATGAAGGTTGCTCAGCTCTTCAATTCTAAGGAAGAGTTCAAAGCTGCACTCTTCTCCCTGGCAATGGAAAACTTCTATGAGATGCGTGTGAAGAGGTCCGATAAGTCCAATTATGATGTTGAGTGCGTTGACGACAAATGCACATTTTTGTGTCGTGGCTCATTGTATCGAAAAACGTCGTTGTTTATGGTGCGACAATATGTTGCGGATCATACCTGTGGCATGAGAGTAAACCACAATCATCACAAAGGAGCAACTTCTCGGCTGATTGCCGATAAAGTACTTCACAAGTATGTTTTTCTTGCATTTGAACCGTTTTTGTGATCAAAGGCCAATATGAATGCATCTATAGATTCACTTCGTTACATCTCAGGTTTTTAAACGGCCGTAAAGGCCTACTTGCTTCAGAAATTCAGGATTTCATGTTACAGCATGGAATAAGGACAAGCTACTACAAAGCCAATCGAGCGCGGGTCTTCGCCCAGGACATGGTACAACTGTGGATAGCTACAAGGCAATGTACTCTTACATGCACATGTTACAGAAATGTAATCCGGGAACATACACGAGAATAGTCAGAGATGCTGATCAATGCTTCAAGTACGTCTTCTGGACTTTAGGTTCATGGATAAGGGCAGCGCCACATCTGAAAAAGGTAAGTATTCAGTCGTGATGTTGTTACGTCAGGAAATATAGTCATTTTGTCAGGTAAATCTACTATATGACTGCATATGTGACAAACAGAACATGCATCATTTGTCAAGCTATATAACGTAGTTTCAAAGCTTATACATATCTTGTTAGGGCAACATCTGAGAAAATAGTTCTGCGTGTGTAGGTAATATCAGTTGATGGCACTCACCTCACAGCCAAGTTCAAGGGGATACTTCTTTTGGCAACGGCACAAGATGGAAACGGCCAAATATATCCACTTGTTGTTGCCGTTGTTAATAGTGAGAACGATGATGCATGGTCATTTTTCTTCAGTGAATTGAGGCTTGTTGTTCCTGATCATCCCAAGTTGTATTTCGTGTCTGATCGTCATCTTAGCATTGGGAAGGGTCTGAGAAATAGCTATCGTTTTGCCAAGCATGGATATTGCATATATCACATATACCAAAACTTCAAGAGGAAGTTTGGTAGGCAAGACCTCTTCGGCATATTCAAAAAAGCTGCTCATGCTTACACAGTAGCTGAGTTCAATCATCAGTTTGCTCAAATAACAGCTGCATCTCCAAAGATTGGTCAATATCTAAAAGAAGCTGGAGTTGAAAACTGGGCGAGAGCGCATTTTCATGGGAACAGGTTTAACATCATGACAAGCAACAACGCCGAGTGTCTTAATGGCTTGTGGAAAACACAGTGTCAGTGGCCTATTCTTGCTCTGTTTGATGCGATTGTTGAGACCATTTCTAAATGGTTTTGTCAAAGAAGGAAAGCGGCCTCAAACTGGGACCAATACTTGTCACCCTCTGTGTACACGCTGGTAGAGGTGAACTACAGAAGGGCAGCAAAGATGAGTGTTCGAAGACTAAGCCAGTTTGAAGCGGAGGTCATGGTAGGAACTTGTAGATACTCGGTGAACCTTAATGCTCGTACATGTGATTGTAACATGTTCCAGATTGATAAAGTTCCTTGTGCTCATGCCATAGCGGTTGCAAGTGATAGGGGAGTGTGACTCGCTGATCTCGTCCATCCTATGTTCAAGAACGAGTGCGTGAGAGAAGTGTACAAGGAAACTGTGCATCTTGTTCCTCCCACAGGCCGATGGTCAATTCCTGAAGCCGTGTCATCCATTCCATGCTGTCCACAAAATGTAAAACGTCCTCCTGGAAGGCCACGAATTAACCGATACAGGGCGACGTGGGAGGGGAACTATACTAGGAAGAGGCGGTGTTCGTATTGCGGCAACCAAGGCCACAACAAGCAGTACTGTAGGAGGAGAAGGACTGACGAAGGATTATAGGAAGAGAATGGGTTAGTTTAGGTATGTTTAGAATTGTCAGCATGTTGGTGTTTTTGGGTGTTTATGCTAGTAAATGTTGTTGTTGGGTGTTTCAGTGAAAAGATGTATGGTTTAAGTCTATATAGTCGTAAACCACACCTCTTTTTTATGGGGGCTCCCTTTTGGATGATATACAAACTAGATAAATTAAAGCTTTTGCTTAAGATTTACTTGTCATTTTGAACCTTCAGCAGCCCTAGAATCAGGTGCGAAGTTGTACTGACAAAGTTCTCAGGTTCTCTGCAAACGTTGCATTTTGTCCTGTCATCATCTTTGCTTAAGAGTTGATTACTTCTCAGCATCAGTCAGTGTTAAACTCCTCACAAGGAGAAACCATAAGACTCTATAACACCCTGTAAAACAACGTATATGTCCTGACATACTCATTTGCTCGAGGAAAACCTAGTACATAAAAATGACCTGTAAAGCCACAATACGTCCTGTAAAACGCTAATATGGTCTGACAAAGGAAAACCTAATACATAAAACGACCTGTAAAGCCACAATACGTCCTGTAAAACTCTAACATGGTCTGACAAACATCTGCGAAACCATTTCAGTTGCGAAGTCTATAAATTATTCATAAGAACCCTAGAGTCAGGTGCGAAGTTGTACTGACAAACCTAATACATAAACACGACCTGTAAATTCACAATACGTCCTGTAAAACTCCAACATGGTATAAACCTTATAAACACAATCATTATATTATGTTGTTCAACTTTACAAAAAACGTGCCCTTGGCATGGCATTCCCACACACAAAATAACAAAAAAAACTAGCATTGCAAAGTTCATACATTAAAAACACTTATCCATACATACTCAGAAACTACCCTGTTATGAAAACATTATCCCATCAAGATAAATATGGGGACTTCAGCTTTCCCTCCAGCGAATGAGCATGGTCCAACACCCTTTTTATGTTGAGCTCAGTGAAGGTGGTGTCCCATTCAATCTGCAAAAACAAAAATTAAGCATCTTAGGCACGTCCCTTGCACATAGGAAGAAAATATACAAGAAAAGCCTTACCAGTCTAAGCTTGAGCTTGATCCGGGCCTTTTCTTCTTCGGTCTGAGCCCCTTCCGGACTCACAGCAGCAAGCTCCTGCCTCAGGCGGCGCAAATCCCTAACTAAACTTACCAACTCCAAATCTCTGGCCACAATGTTGCGATTGTACTCCTGAAAATCGGCCTCGGTCATCTTCCGGCCTCCAACATGATCCTTCACTTCCCGGGCAGATTGAAGCAGTTCATTTACTTCAAAGTATGTCCCAGTGACAAAGTGATGTTCTCCCGCCATGAATTTAGAGTATAGAGAGGGAGTATTTGAAGAACGTGGGAGTGGGAGTATTTGGGAAAGTGGGAGTATTTGAGTTAACAAAAGAACGTGGGAGTTTTTGAAGCACCTTGGTAGACAGCGTGGGAGTGTTTTGAGATTCTTGGTAGAGAACTTTGGTAATGGACCGGTGAGTATTTGAAGAGACTTGGTAGAAAAGATTTGGGCAAGTATGGGTGTTTTAGGGAAAATTAAGAGGGGTCAAATCGGATACAAATTTGAAACGAACTCACTTATTTCAATGTTACCTGACAAACCTGAATACGTACTGTAAAAATGTTTATAATTCCTGAGAAACCCGAAAAGGTAAAAACTATCTATGTTGTTATTTATCCGACTTCAATATGACCTGACGCGCGAGTCAGACAAACAATAAGCCCTGAAAAACTACATATCTCAGAAACAGAACAAGCATTAATCGTCAGTCGACATATGATTGTTTGCAAGGCTTATAACTACGTTGTCAGGCCAAATTTTGAGTATGTAGAGAAGCAAGTGAGAGCATCGAAGTTTTTTTAAGAACCTTGCTACAGAGCCTGGGAAAAGCTAATCTCATTATATAATTGAATACTATTAATTATTTTATTCAATAATACTAATTATTTTCATTGAAAATTTTTGATTATTTTTATTGATAATCAAATATATTAAATAAAATTGGCCCCGTTAATTTGTTTAAATAACAAAAACTAATCTCATTATATTATTTTACCTTTAAAAAAAACTCATTGGAAATACATAATTAAGTGATAACCTGAAAACTTACCCTAGAAGACTTAATTGGAAGAAGGATTTGGATGACGTCAAGTCAAGATTTGTATACGGTTGCAACAATTTGAAATTTTTTGACTGAAATCCTTCTATAAGAAAAAGATGTAGAAAAAGATTTTGACTGAAATCCTGCAAGTGCAGTTCTCTTTCTTTAATACAAACAACAAAAAACTAGTACGGACACAAGGAAGATCATCTTCTGGAGAGGGCACGAAGCTGGACACAAGGAAGAACAACTGCATCTCCAAATTCGAAAATTTGCACCGAAGAAAAAACAAAGAACAGCGCAGAGTAGAAAGAGGAACACCGTCTTCGAAAATTTGGCCGAAATTTTACGATGACAAACGGCTGGACACAAGGAAGATCATCTGCCAATTCAAATTCGTGGAGGAGAGGGCCGGAAGCTGGTGAATCATCAACTCAAAAATGTTTCCATGGCCTCCCTGCAACAATACAAACTTGCAAACACACTCAAAATTCGGGAAAACAGTTCTATGGCTGTCCATTATGGAAGGTATTGTTGAATGTGAAATTTCGTGCAAAATATGCTTTTCAATTGGGATTTCATTTAGAATTAAATTAGTTGATTGGTTTAATTTTGTATTAAACCTTAGGCAGGGCACGATTGCAAATACTTCAAATGGGTGGATGGTCAAGCTTATAATTTTAGAGCCAATGAGTCCATTGAAAGCGTAAGAGTTGTTGAAGATCACGGGATAACCTCTCGGCCAAATATTTACCCGCATCAATCGATTTCAATGAATGACATTATGAATATCAAAACAGAAAATTTCATTTTGAAAGTTGTACTTGGTGTGGTGGTACTTGTGGTGTTACTTGTTGTCTTCGTTGTCCAATTTGTAACCTTGTTGGTTAAATTATGATAACTACTCATAACCGTATGTTTAGCAAGACAATGTATTCTGGTTCCTTGTTTATAAAATGAGGGTTTTCTACAGGTAAAACATGAATATTTCCTGACTTAAGCACCAATTTGCTTGAAAACATCCTTGAAATTGTCAACACAATTTCAAATACAATTACCACATGTTGTTAGTACTCTGACATATGACGCGAATTCTCCTGAATATGTTTCAATTGTCCTGAATATTCATGTACACATATTCGATGCTATTGCTCTGAAATATTAATCTTTTTGCCTTGAACATTAGTACATTTAGTATGAACATGATAAGTTTTGTCCTGAAATGAAAATAGTCAAAAGTAGTAAATGCGAGAATAAGGGCAAAGGATCTATATTGTTATCAGTCGCTAGCATTACATAAGTAAACAACCATCTTCAAACAGCATAAAAAACAAAGCAGCATCATTAAAAAATATCCCCACGGCCATCATCACTGGGGCAGATAAATATCTGGATCATCCCGCACCACATACACCTTCACTCCGGCGACCCTCTCGCCGAGGCGGGCAAGGTCTGCATAGTCGGCCTGTGTCTGTAGCTGTTGAAGAAACCACTGGCCGGATGATGGGACCTGTTCAAAAAATAAGGATTTTGAACCGGGAGAGAGCATGCTTATCATACCATGCACGTACCAGATGTTCATCTTGTTCGCTGGCAGTTTCAGGAGTTTGGTGCTCCCGCCAGTGTACTCGTGGGTAGTCAGGAGGGCCATCACCCCGCTGGATGGCGATAGTTGGCCATCCCAGTAGACTTGCAGGAAAACTTTCTTGCGCGAGTCGGCCATGTTGCAATAGAGTTTTTTGGAAATGAGAGAGGAGTGCGAGGAGTTTCAGAGAGTAAATGAGAGAGGAGTGCGAGGAGTTTGAGAGAGGAAATGTGAGGGGTTGGGACAAGGCAAGAAGGCTATTTATACACAAGGATGAGTGGATAATGGAGTTAATGACGGGTAGTTGAGGGAATACAGGATATTTAATTGAAATTTAAGAGGGGTCAAATCGGATATGCATTGGAAAAGATGACTTTGAATAGGATTTATTCATCATGACCTGACAAAGTACATCACTTACTGTAAGGAAGTAAGGTCACCTGATAAAGCTTATTGCCAAAGCTTTGGTTTGATTCGAAAACTTGTTAACCCTATCTTTTAACTAGCTTATTGCCAAAGCTTCGGTTTCAAAACCTTTTACAAACGTTTTATTTTCCTACGGTTATTTACCATTGTGATGTTTCTTCCAGATCCGCCATAAGTCATTGGATGACTTTGAATAAAAATTCTACAAAATAACCTGACAAAGCTGAATATGTACTGTAAACCTGTATTGTGGAATGACGTAAGTAACTACTAGATAACTACGTTGGTCTCAAGAACTAACCCCGCGGTAAAAAACGGTTTAAACCGTTTTAACTGTTTTTGTGTACTTTCCCCCCTCGTTTTAAAGGCTATTTTTCGATTAAAAAACCCTTTAAATGTAGAAAATATTAGGTGTCAATGTGGGAGTTTTTTCAAAGACAATTGTGATGTTTGTACGATGACAGGACTCATTGGAAATGATGAATTTGAAAAAGATATATCAAAATAACCTGACAAATGTGAATATTTATTGTAAAGCCGTAATATGGCCTGACGTATGTAACAATTAGAAAAAACCTTTGGTTTATTCCAGAACTAAACCCGCCAATTTAAACGGTTTTTAAACCGTTTTTAACCGTTTGTAACCGTTTTTGTACCATTTTTTCCCGGTTTCATAACCGTTGAAATGTAGCACGAATTTAGGTTAATATGTACTTTACCCCCCCCCCCCTTTTTAAAGGCTATTTTTCAATTTAAAAACCCTTTAAATTTAGGAAATATTAGGTTTTAATGTGGGATTTTTTTTCTAGCGTCTTTGACAATTTAGGAAATATTAGGTTTCAATTGTGATGTTTGTCCGATGACATGACTCATTGGAAAGGATGAATTTGAAAAAGATATATCAAAACAACCTGACAAATGTGAATATTTACTGTAAATCCGTAATTTGGCCTGACTTAAGTCACATTTTTTCAAAGCTTTGGTTTTATTCGAAAACTAACCCCACCATTTTAAATGAAATTCACCTGACAAACCGGGGTGCCTGCTTGTAAAACCAATATCTTGTCTGACATAAACACCATCACAAGCATGTAAACATGCTGAAAACAGTATCTTTGAAAACAATATCTTGTCTGACATAAACACCATCACAAGCATGTTCCTAGCCGAATGTTTCCCAACAACACAATACAATTACCACATTATATCAAAATACTATGAGCCATTTGACTTCTATGTGCATCTATGAATTTGTCCGATGCAAGATCCAAGTTTGACATCCCGAGAATCAATAACTCAATGTACTTCAAGGTGTAGACCCACAATCTCCTCTGCAAGATGTACAAAACACGTTAGAATGTGTATCAATTGCAGTTTGATAAGGATTTATCATTGCATAAATACATGTATACTTACCCGCGCTTGTTCTGCTTAAGGTTATCACGACGGGACACCGACATTGGATTGTCCAAGAACGGTTCACATCTCTTTGCCAGTGGCTCGTACATCTTGACATATCTTGGAACAGTCTCAACGATAAAATATCCTTGTCTGAGTGCAGGTCCACATTGCAGTCATAAACCGTCACACACCAGTCACATAGATCAATTTCTAAGGCAAACCAGTGGTACTCTGGGATGTTGAAGCACATATATATGCATTCCGCATCATCCCATCTCTTGCCATAATCTTGCAGACATGAACCCATCATGTACAGTATCAGTTCATCCTTACCAACAAGTGGGGTATTATTCTTGAAGCGATCGAATTCACCTTTGACATAGTTTTGCCAAAATGGGTCAAGCACAACCACCTTCGAAAACCGTTGTGGATCCTCTAAAATCCTTTGACGATAGAGGACCATCATTTGCGCCAGATGTTGTAATGGTGCAACAATGTTAATGTATCCACTGGAAACTATTTTACACGTGCATACTATTTTGTAAGAATGCATTGGAATATTACCTCACCGCGCAACCAGATCTTTGGGGCAAACAATCTCTCAAAGAACTCATTGTCCAATGATTGCCCACCCGGTCCAGTTCGGGGTTCAATACTGCATGATGGTACATATTCATTTGAATATTATGCAAGGCAATATATGTATTAGTACATATACAGGCTATATACAAGTTAGTCAGTCCACAAAGTATCAATTGCAGGTCAGAATTCTAACAGTCAGGCCAGATAAGATTTTGACATTCAATTCATCAATTCCTTATTAAGTTGAGTATAATGGTTAAGTCACTAACCTCTCACTCTGCATCCACTTTACCAGCTCTGTCATCCCTTCCACCTTGCTATTTTTGGTAATCTTTTTTGTCAATTTCTGCTCATCCATATTGCGGTAGGGTGATTTTGCCTTGGCAGCAAGCTCGCGAGTGCGACTTGGATATGTCTTGTTCGGAACTTGGCTACCCTTCCTTGGTCTGCCCTTCCTCGGCACTTTGGACTCCTTGGTCTCCCCTTCATCACCCCCCACGTCATCAAAATCAGCCTGTGATACCTTCTTACCTTGTATTTCAGTCCTCGCCTCAACACCTAACTCATCAACCTTGGTCCCTCCCTCCACAACATCTCCCATTGATTCCTCCATAACTCCTTCATCAACCGGGTTTAGTCCCTCCATATCTCCATTCGATTCCTCCACAACTTGGTCATCAACCTTGGTCCTTCCCTCCACATCAGCTCCCTTTGCTACCTCCTCAACATCCACACCTCCGTCATCAACCTTGCTTCCTCCCTTCACAACAGCTTCCTTTAGCTCATCCATAACTCCGTCATGCATACCCTCATCAGACACTGCTTTTGTTGCCACCTCAACTTGTGTTGCCACCATAGTCCCATCATTAACCAACTCGTCATTAACCAACTCCTTGATGAGTCCCTCCACATCTTGCGGTGTTGCCTCATTAACCAACTTCTCATCTGCATGTAGTATTGTACAAGTTTGGACAAGAACTGACAGTGGATCTGTTGCATCCCCTTGCTCTTCTTCCTCATCTACTATTGCGACATCTTCACCCGCCTCTTTCTGACAACCTACATTAACTGCATCATACACAACTATTTCACCAGTATTTTGCTCTTCATCCATTGTCTCCTGAAACGATGATATAAGGTCTGAAATAAGCAAATATTTTTGGAATTGTGCTCAAATTGACTGAAATGTGCATATATGGACTGAATACATATATGGACTGAACTGTTTACTGAAACGATGATATAGGGTCTGAAATGTGCAAAAATGGACTGAAATATGTACATATGGACTGAACTGTACATATACTAACTGAAAGTTTTGGGCATACATACCTCATCAGTCTCAGTCTCTTCGGACTCTCCCTCTTTGGACTCATTGTCTTCGTCATCTTCAGACTCCATCTTTTCCTCTTCATCATTTGCTTCAGACTCCGTCTTTGCCTCCCTCATGCTCTGCTAGTGTTGGGTGATGTTGGGTTCATTATCACTGTTAATCTCCCCAGATGCCCCTGTTCTAGGAGCTTTGCCTCTTATGAACTTGTTTAACTCAATAAATTCCTCCCTTAGAGCATGCATCATTTCATGCAATTCATTCAAACAACACATAAATTGCCTTGGGTCGAAACCCTCAATGTTTCCAGCTTGCCCTCCCTTACCAACTCCCTTGGCCTTTTTACCAACATTTTTCCTTCTGGGTTTCAAGTGCTTAACAATCTCATCCAAGGATTTGTGTCCTTCCTCCTCCGGGAAATAACAGCTTTCTCCCAAGTCCTCTCCGTCCTCCTCAACAAGGATCTGTTTAGCAGGGAAATTTCCCTTTAGGGCAGCAGAAATCGCATCCAAGCTTGGCCTACTAGATTTAAGCCACCTCACACCTCGGGGCTGCACATCTTTATTCAGCTTTTGGGCAAATGTTCTGCCAATATGGGGAACTGCCTCATACAACCATATCTGAAACAAACAGAATTGGAATTAATCCATAATTATGAACAGAGGCATTAACCTTTCTCAGTTTTACATACTCAACTACTAACACATTACCTGAAACACCATCGAGAAACCCCGTATGGTGTATCCTGCTCTGGCATTGTCTGAAACTGCAAGTGCAGCCTGAACTGACTCCATTCTTGTGTCCAAAGCAGAAGCCAGACTTTGATGGAGGTCAAGATATGCACTCCTATCCCATGGGAAATTATTGAAACGATCTAAGTCTTCGGTCAATTTCACATGTAAGGGTCTGACCTTCCTCTTCTTATCACCCCTAAGTACAACACCCTCAAGAATTAACAACAAGGCCATCTTCAGCTTATATACATTGTCCTCCCGATAGGATAAGAACTTGGTTAAAAGGTTAGCAATAGTAATACTCATCACACCAAAAAATTCAAACACTGCATTCTTATCCTGCATATTGTCCTCCTCATCGGGCATCCCACAATTCAGTCATGTTATTAGCCTAAACTCCTCTATTGAAAACCTACATGGTTTTCCACCAAGATCATACCATTTCTCAAACTGCTTTTTTGTGTCCAGTTGCCTAAACAAGACATGGTGAATCAGTTGTGCAGACAGTTTCATGTTTTTCATTATTTTGATTATTGGGCCAAAGGGCCCCTGCATAACTGTCTGCCAGTCTGTTCGAGTTAGCGTGTTCTCGATACAAGAAAGATACTGAAGCCTTGAGTTCTGATTTATCCGACCAAAAAACAACTCCTCAGAATGCCACTTGTAACTTATCTGTAATGAATGACATTCACATATACATGACATGTAAGAATGACTTTCATATTCACATAAAAGAGAGGCACCATCTTACTTTGTCAGGTAAAGATATATGTTTTCAGGATACAAAATAATTTGTCAGACTATATTGCGGTTTGCTAGGACAAATGGAAGTTGTTGAGGATAAGTCTTTACCCTAGAGTATAACTTACACTTTTGTATCAACAAATGGAAGTTGTTGAGGATAAGTCTAACATTCTAACCACAGAACAAATACATGGCATTCATATTCACATAAACCCTAAAACTTACTTTGTCAGGTAAGATAATTCGTTTCGTCAGAATATAATTTCGTTTGTCAGGCCATATGGATGTAACAGTTTAGGCTACTATAAATTTTGCACATCTCTCCGTGCTCTATTTATCACAGAGCAAATCATGCTCTCATTTTCACATAAGCCTAATTTTAGCATGCATCACATTCAGACAAAATTTTGTTTTTTTTTCCAGAAAATTAAGAGTTTGAGAAGATCACTAACCCCGCCAACCAACTTCGATGGCTCCTTCCTCAACCTCTTGGCTTTTGGTTCTTCAGCCATTCTCGGTTTCTTCTTCTGAATCGAAACGACTGGACTTGGTGATTCTTCTTCCTCTGACGAACTGTAGGCTCTCTTCTTTCGGCCACTCGCCACTGGAGTTGCCTTTGCATTCGCGCTCTCCTCAACCCTTCTCTTCGACTCTGTAGAACCATTCGGCTTCTGCTTCTTCACTCTGGCTTTCGCAGACTGCAAACCTCTGGTCCTCACCATTGTCGATCTAGGGCTTCACAAAGGGCTTCAAAAAGGGCTGAACAAAGGGCTTCTCACCTTTGGGGATTTAGGATTTGCTGTGAGGAATACGCTTCAAGAGTTCAGGATGAAAGGAAAAAAGGTTCTTCAGCGGAGAACATTAACTGGGGAAGATGAGAATGCTACCGGTTGAACATGTAACACCCCCAAATCGCAAGATTTTGACAATTGAAAGTATTACCGCCGATGACCCCGGATTCAACATCACGAAGTCACCCCAGGCTTTTACAGTTGATATAAAATCAAATCACGGCTTATATTGCCATATATTACAACTTTTACAAAGTCAATGTACTGGGAATACAACCATTCCCACGTACAACAAAATGCTTAACAGCAAGTCTACAGCGGAAATCTTAACAAAATACAATAATACGCAGCAGAAATCTTAAACAAACGGTTTATCAAACATCGTTCATTCTTCTAGTCGCTTCTAGCCTTCTCAAATCCTTAATTTATCTGATGTGTCGAATAGGACGGATGACACCAGCCAACCATGCAAGGAATATAAAGGTTGGTCAGTCTAATGAAAGACTACGCAAGGGTACAAAGCAGAGTGGTTCGAAGCAGTCGTATTAGGTTAGACTCATCGTCCCTCGAATAATAACCGAGTATGCTAGTCAACCATCATACTCCTACTAACATATATAAAACAGCATGAACAAGAGAAGATTCTGGAGACCGAGTCTCACAGTAATCAATCCCAAAAGAAGACTCCAAATGAAATGAGCCTTAAAGGAAAACATGACAAATGTTGGGAATCATTAATTTATAGAATACACACAAAAAGAGAATCACAGTATCGCATTCGAGCGACTAATAGTTAAGACGAGCTTTCCTAGCTGCACTACTCGCCCAAGGTATATTAATTATGTGCGACAAAGGCACTTATCTGATTGATTTCCAAAACACACGCATCACGTTATAAGCTTTTAGATATATGTGTCGTCATGAGGGACATACATCGACGGAATGGACCTCACGGGACCAAACCTAAATACACATCATCGTTGGTCATGACGAGAAATTTGGCATAGGGACATGAACGCCCTGTTATTTGCCAGTTATAAAGAAACGAATGAACCTCGCAGAGTCCAAGCGATCCTACGAATACTCGTGCTAACTAACAGTTCAGCACAGTCATATATCACATCACATCAAAGCCATCAAGGCCAACATCATAGATCTAACAATCTATATATATATATATATATATATATATATCAAAATAGCGTTGCCACTAACAGTATATACAACCTATTATAATCCTTTTATATGAAGTTCATATTTAAAATCCACACAAAACCATTACGAACATAATAGCGCTTGTATCTAGCAATATACAACCTATTATAATAGCACTTCTTTTATTAAATAATTTATCAAAACTGTTCCCAACATAAACAGTAATCATCCCAAATTAATTAACAACAAACAATTGATAATTAATGAAAGTATGGAATGATGAGCAAGAGCGAACCGCCACTTGCCTTAGAATAGACGATTGCTAAGACAACTTCTTAAGAACGGGTCCTGAATCTGGAACGAAACCTGGATAAAAATCCCATTGGAACGATCCAAAACGAGACCCTAAGTTAGATTCCATACACTTACATATGAATCTAAAAGAGTAGGAAAAGAAATCAAAGGAATCGAGCCAAGCCAAAGACAAACACAAGACACACGACTCGGACGCCCTTACCGCGATCGCGGCAAGTCGCGGCCAGTCGCGGTTCATCGACAGTGGCAAAGCTTCGACAGCTTCCATGGCGGAGAGGGGAATTTACCCGTTTCGTGGAGGCCTCGTTTTGCATTCAAATCGATCACAAAACACTTGTAAGCCTTCCCTAACACCTGGGCAAGCTTCACCAATCCTTGGGATCACTCGAATCGAGCTCGAAAGGCACGAAATGCGAAATTCAATGGGCAAAAAACCAGAGAAAAAGAGAGAGCTCAAGGAGGAAGACGAAGGCAACTCTCGGATTGGTTTCCACCCCTTTATACTGAAAATCTGAGCCTCACCAAGGGAAACATGCAGGAAGCTGGGGAACACAGTCAAGCCAGCTGGAGAGCCACCTGTCCTTCCAGAAAAATCAAGGAACAGAGCTACAGTAACCGCCTTTGAGGAAGACGACACTGCTCAGCAAAAGGCGTTACCGCGAGCGCGGCCGATCGCGGTGTATCGCGGTTGATCGCGGTCAATCGCGGTGAGTCGCGGTTTTAAGGCCGACTTCGTTAATCCTTATCCGGACTCGGCTTGGTTTAAATTTCTTAACTCCGGGTTAAATATATTCGTACATAAATGTCAAATTAACCCCGAATACACTTCAACTGTGTTTTATAATACTCGGAAAAATTACAGAGTTCAAACCTCTTACAGAAAGTCCAAAACTCTTCAGAAATTATCCATCTAGTAATTCAGGAATTAGAAAAATTTCAAAATATTCCTATAAATTGAGGGGTGTTACATTACCTCCCCCTTAAAATAAGTTTCGACCCCAAAAACTTGACTATTCTAGGCCGAAAACAAATCGAGAAAGCGTCTAAGCATATCCACCTCAGTCTCCCAAGTCTCCCAGGTAATCTCTTCGGTACCTGACTTGGACCACAAAATCCGTACCAAAGGTACAACCTTGTTGCGCAACTGCTTCTCTCGGCGCTCAAGAATACGCACCGGTAACTCTTCGTATGTACCATTCGCCTGGATCTCAATGTCTTCATAACTCAGCACATGAGACTCGTCTGGCACATATTTCCTTAACAAGGATACGTGGAACACATTATGCACTGGATGTGCCGATGGTGGTAATGCCAACGGTACGCTAGAGATCCCACTCTATCCAGAATCTCAAAAGGTCCCACGTAGCGAGGGTTAAGCTTCCCACGCTTACCAAATCTGAACACGCCCTTGGTCGGCGATACTTTGACAAACACTTTGTCGCCAACCTCAAATTCCACTTTCTACGCTTCGGATCAGCATAAGACTTCTGTCGACTCTGAGCGGTCAACAACCTTTGTCTGATCAACACAATGTCTGAGGCAGTCCTTTCGACTAGCTCTGGTCCGATCAGAATCTTGTCGGCATTCTCATTCCAACAAATCGGAGATCTGCACTTGCGACCATATAAAGCTTCGAATGGAGCCATCTTGATAGTAGCATGCCAGCTATTGTTGTACGTGAACTCAATCAGACTCAAGCTGTCTTCCCAGCTAGTCGGACGGTCAAGCACGCATGCTCTCAGCATATCCTCCAGGGTATGGATGGTCCTTTCAGACTGTCCATCAGTTTGAGGATGAAACACAGTACTGAACCTTAGCTCGGTTCCCATTGCCTTATGCAACTCCTTCCAGAATCTGGACATAAATCTGCCATCGCGATCTGACACAATGGTTTTTGGAGTACCATGCAGACGCATAACTTCGTGTAAAAACACTTCCGATAGCTTTTGGATTCCCCATGTTATCTTGATAGCCACGAAATGAGCACTTTTTGTGAGCCTATCAACGATAATCCATATAGCGTCTTTCTGACTTCGTGTCTTGGGTAACCCCGTGACGAAATCCATAGCAATATCCTCCCACTTCCACTCATGAATTGGTAGAGGTAACAATTCTCCACCGGGTCTTCGGTGTTCTATCTTGACCTTCTGACAAGTCAAGCATCTGGCCATGAACTCTGCCACATCTCTCTTCATATTGGGCCACCAGAACTTCATTCTGAGGTCCTTGTACATCTTGCTAGAGCCTGGATGTACAGAATAGGCTGACGAATGGGCCTCTCTCATCACCAACTGGCGAATACCATCTACGTCCGGCACGCAAATTCGGTCTTGAAACCAAAGCGATCCATCATCTTGAATCACGAAGCCGGGAGCTTTCCCGTTCATCACTTCGCTGCATAGTTTTACCAAGATCACATCATCGACCTGCTTCTCCCTAATCTGATCAAGAAGCATAGCTTGTATCTCAAGCATACTCAGGCATCCACGATGTTGATCGTACAAGACTTCAATCTCGCAAAATTCTTGATTCAGCTTGGTCTGAGCAACAAGCAAAGCTACTACGGTCTCGTGCGGCGTCTTCCGGCTCAATGCATCTGCTACAACATTAGCCTTGCCTGGATGATACAACAACTCGATATCGTAGTCTTTGAGTAGCTCCAACCAACGACGTTGTCTCATATTCAGCTCCTTTTGAGTAAATATGTACTTGAGACTCTTGTGATCCGTGAAGACTTGACATCTCACGCCATAAAGATAGTGCCTCCAAATCTTCAATGCGAACACAACTGCTGCTAATTCCAGATCATGCGTCGGATAATTTTCTTCATAGGTCTTCAGCTGTCTCGATGCATAAGCAATCACCTTGCCTCTTTGCATCAACACACATCCTAACCCATTTTTCGAAGTATCACTGTAAACCGCGTAATCTTCATTTCTTCTAGCAGCGTCAACACTGGTGCCGAGGTTAGACATTGCTTCAGCTTCTGAAAACTGGCCTCGCACTTGTCACTCCAGACAAACTTCGTGTGGACCTTGCGAAGCAAACCGGTCATCGGTAGAACGATCTTCGAAAATCCCTCCATAAACCGTCTGTAGTATCCAGCAAGTCCTAGGAAACTACGCACCTCTTTCACATTCTGAGGCTGTTTCCAATTAGCTACAGCTTCAACCTTCTGGGGATCGACCATCACCCCATTCTCATTGATAATGTGGCCTAAGAAAGCCACTTCCTTGATCCAAAGTCGCACTTAGACAACTTGGCGTAAAGTTGATTCTGCCTAAGGACTGACAAAATGATCTGCAAGTGATCCTCATGAGCTTCCATGCTCGGAGAGTAAATCAAAATGTCGTCGATGAAGACCACCACGAACTTGTCCAAGTACTGGTGAAAACATCGGTTCATCAGGTCCATGAAAACAGCTGGAGCATTCGTAAGCCCAAATGGCATGACCACGAACTCGTGTGACCATTCTCGTCCGGAATGCAGTCCTCGGAATATCTTCTCACGAATCCTGAGCTGATGATAGCCAGATCTCAGATCGATTTTGGAAAAGACTTTTGCTCCTTGCAGCTGATCCAATAAATCATCTACCCTTGGCAAAGGGTATTTGTTTTTGATCGTAACTCTATTCAACTCACGGTAGTCGATGCAAAGTCGAAATGATCCATCTTTCTTTTTGACGAACAATACCGGAGCCCCCCAGGCGATGCACTCGGCCTATGTATCCCTTGTCAAGAAGATCTTCAAGTTGCTTCTTCAATTCTTGCATCTCAACAGGAGCCATCCGATACGGAGCTTTTGAAATCGGCGCAGTACCAGGCTCGAGATCAGTAGAAAATTCAACGTCACGACTCGGGGGTAGACCAGGAATTTCTTCTGGAAAAACATCAGAAATTCCCTGACCACAGGAATCTCAAGAACTGTAGGTCCATCTTTTCCGGGCGAATCCAGGTAGCAAAGGTACCCGACACATCCTTGCCGAAGCAGCTTAAACATAGCCATCGCATTGATAAGCTTACCGTTATCAGCGTCATCCGACCCTTGAACTTGCACACAAACTGGCCCCCAGATGACACCGTTACCGTCCTCGAGATAAAATCAATCACAGCCCCATGACGTGTCAACCAATCCATACCGAGAATATATCGTATGGAGCCATAGCAATACAAATAGATCTGCTTCAAACTCCTTACCCGAATGGTAACTGGAAATTCTGACAAACTCTTGGTGCCCACTAAGCGGTCACCATTAGGAAGATTAACAACGAAGGGTCACAAACTCGTTGCACACTAATCCTAACTTACTAACGCAATTTCCGAAATAAATGAATGGGTAGCACCCGAATCAAATAGAATGCACACAGAAGTAGAACGGAGGTATAGAATCCTTGTGTAATGGAGCGTTAGGTCCATCAACTCACGCATCCGTATAAGCGTTGACCTTGACCTCCTGAAGCTGCTAGGGTTTTGCCCTTGTCTGCGCGGCAGTCTGCATTGAAGGACTTGGAGTCTTGCTGGTTTGAACCTAGGTCGAGTATTCTGATTAACTGACCCTTGATGTGACTCTGTCCCTGTCTGCTTTTCCGGACGACAGAACTTCTGCACATGCCCTCTTCTTCCACATCTATAACATAGCTTCTTTCCCTCGTACATTCAGTGTTCTTGTGCCCAAAGGCACCACAGTTGAAACATTGGATCGGCCTTTGCCCTGACCCGACTGTTGTGTTGACCCACCTTGAGTCATTTCTGTCCTTGCTTTACCAGACTTATCAAAGTTGGATGGTGCGCAGGACGCTTAAAACCACTGGCTGAGATTGACCCGCATCGATCTCTGGCGATTCCGTCGCTGGTCGACTCTTCCAAGTCACCTCTAATTTGTATGCTGCCTCAACGTATTGCTCCAAGGTAGAGCATCCGTGACGCAACATTAATGGTTGATGTCCGGGTCATCCACTCGTGGAAGTGCCAATCTTCTGATCTTCACTGGACACTATTGACCCAGCGTACTGTAGTAAATGATTGAACTTAGCTGCCAGCTCAGTCACTTTTAATCCGTCGTTCTTGGGGTAGAGAAATTCCTTCAGTTCTCATCCCTCATAGCTTGGGAAAAGAAACGGTCATTCATTTTCGTCTTAAACATCCCCTAAGTTAGATCAGCCTATCAGCTAGCCTCGTGTTCTCCCACCTTCACTAGCATCTCCTTTCACTGCAGAGAAGCTATGTGCACCTTCTCAGCCTCATGCTCTCGATTACGGAACAGTCGTTCCATATGGGAAACCAATGAGCTACCTGACCGCTCTCCTTTACCGTCATAACTATTCGGCCTCATGGAGTTAATGGTCTTCAAAGCTCGACCATAATTATCCCTGTTTCTAGCCGGTTCAACATGGTGTACCTGAACATTAGGTTCTTCAACCCTTGTACAACTGGCGGAACTGGCACTTCAGGTGCCTGCGGTGCAACAGGTCGCATCACATCAGCAAATGCTGCATGAAGATTTCCCGAATAGCAGCAACAGCCGCAGCATCAAAAAATGGAGCTTGGACCTCAGCTTGGTCATTGCCCCAGGATTGTTCTGTGATATGACTCGTGTTCTTCCACGGTCCAGGTCGTCCCTTATGATGGCCTCGGATTGCTCGGCCCAGCAAAAGCGCGGTATATTCCTTGTGTTCACCATCTGTTTACCGATCAAATCTCAAGTATTA
>WOAB01000224.1:0-17500 GCA_027886185.1 Rheum nobile
AAGTTATGGATTTCCTGAATAAAAATATCAGTTCTGTTTGAAATGTTAAATCTGAATCCCTGCAAAACAGACATTGAAGTTATGTTTGAAATGGTATATGCATTATAAATGAAATAACTGATTCTGCTTTAGTTAAGCATTACCTCTTAAATGTATGTTTTCTGCTGTAGTTAATCTTATGAAATAACTGAGAAAGTCTAGATTTATAGAGGAATATGTGAAAGAGATGTAGTCTTGTATTAGAAGTTTCGGTAGAACAAATCATGTTTATTTTGGAATTTTTGGAATGCACATATTTTTCTATATCATATCTTCGTAGTAATCTTTTTAATTTTGTACATAACTATTCTGTACGGCTGATAATGATTCTATAATATATTTTGACTTTTTTGTTCAGATCTTGTAATCAGTGTTGCTTTTTATGGATATGTTATGATTTGCAGAATTTCTGACATTGGGAAACAGAGAAAGCACACTTTTTATGGATATGTTATGATTTGCAGAAGTTATGATTTGCAGAAATTATGCAATCAGTGTGTATGCGGTTTTATCATTTCTGTGCAGGGTTTGTGCATTGTTTTGTAATATTTGTGGTTGGTTTTGTGTCAAGAGTTTTGCTGCATTTCTGTAATGCTTATGTAATTTTTGTATGCTTCATATTTAGGTTCATGTCTTTTATTCGGTTTTGTAATATGTGTGCAGGTTTTGTGTATTGTTTTGGCATATTTGGGGTTGGTTTTCTGTTTTAATGTCGTGCAGGCTATGTTATAATTTTTTTTCTCGATATGTTCTATGTTACTGTGAATCCAATATTTATCGTAAAACAGGTTTGAAAAAACATTTACAACTTTTTTTTTGTTTAATTCTCAAATATTGGATATTATTCAATTAAATGTAGATCGTAATTTTATTTGCTTCTTTTTTTTGGAAAGATTAAGCATACCTAAAAAAAGTACAGAGATATTCTCTGCAAAAATATGTCAGAATGAAAGATTTTAAACAAAATAACCCCATTAAATGGACTGATGACACGTGTCAAAATTAATTCAGCGATGACACGTGGCAGCGAAAAACGCAGGTTTAATCTCGGGGCGCGTGCTGCTTAGCCGCCATTCTGCTTTAGTTATTATATAGTAGATTCTCCCGAGGCTAAACTCAGTTGACTATAAATATATATCAGGCAATCAGCAAACCGTATATAGCCAGAAGATAAGACGAGTCGACGATGAAAGTATGAAACATAAATAATTGAAGATACGAGTATACGACGGAGACGGGAAGGGATTGAGAACATAAACACTAACCAGAGATGGCGCGAGCGGACGGAGGCGGGCTGAGCGGATTGAGAACGAGAGAGATGTAGAATTGGAGAACGATTGGACGAGACTCACGAGAAAGATAACAGGGATGAGGGAATGAGAGAGCGGCGTTGTAACTCTGTAAGAGAATGAGAGGGGAGTATTAGGTTAGGTTTATTTTTATATATATTTTTATATATTTATATTAATATGCGGGCCGGGCTGAGTGGCCCGTACGGGCCTGAACCTGTAACCGCGCCCGACCCGCTTACCCGTCCGGGCCGGGCCAAATGGCCCGTTCGGGCTGGAATCCTTGTCCAAGCCCGTATTATTTGGCGGGCGGGCCGGCTGGGCGGGCCAACCCGCATTTGCTCAGGTCTACTGAGGAGGAACTCAATGCTCTCCTCGAAACTAAAGGGGAATTCACTAATCTTATCCCTAAAAATATCTTTGGAGACTCCTATCACTCTATCCATACTACAACAACCTCTATAGTGCATATGATGGAAGACATGGAGGTCACGCCCGTCCAATGGGGTGTTTCATTCGACCCAATTGAACAGGACCCCCAATTGAATAGGACCCCTTATTATAATATATTATCTTTAATGGACATAATTACAAAGTTAGCCTAGTGGTTTGGGGAGTGTGTTGTATGCAAGTCATCCGTGTTCGATTCCTCATAGCCTCATGTTTTTATTTTGTTTTTCCTAAATAAAAAACTACATATAATAATATCTAAAATAGACATTTTGAAAAAAGAAAATTCCAATATATTTAAAAATTAAAGAAACCGTAAGTAAAATATGATTGGTGGACTTTAAACATTTAAAATTTAGCTTTTATTTTGTCTTATTATTCTGATAAATTACACAAAAATATCCAAATTATAGAGTTTTTTTAAAATATTATAAAAATATTACAAGAAATAAATAATCATTGAACGGCCCTGATGGAGGTGCATACCAATGGCATACCCACCTCAAGCTCAAGCCAAAGGAAGACTAAAGATGGGGAGGAGGACGCTACCTATTCAGTTATATTAAAATTATCATCAACAAAATCCAATGTCAACGAATTACATCTCTCAGAATAAATATCACAATAGATATGTTTCACCATCTAAAACTCCTCTGCCTAAGTGAGCACTATGTCTTCTCCAAAGCAACGTATAAACAAAAAAAAATTATTTTTCTTCTTAGACCTGCTTATCTAACAATGTCATTTTACTATCTGACGAGCAATCAATTTATCACTTGTTTAATCTGCTCCTCGTGCTATATTATATGTGAACAAAAAAGTATGCATAAACTATTTATGCTAATGCATATCCACACCACTAACTGGTGCATCACTCAAGGACTAGGTCATGGTTATAATCAACCCAAAAGAAAGCCTCGGAGGATCCAGGAAGGCAACACACCCAAATCAAAATTAAAAAAGGCAACAAGAATAGCCGCTAATGACCCATTGACCCATTGTACATGGAAAAAACTACATCTAGTTCTATTCCCCCTTGCAAATCTTCTTGGATTCTGGGAAGGACACCATGGGAACAAGCATAACCCAAATACATCGGCTAACAACAACTATTTGACCAACGATGAAACAACTAACACAGAACCGCCTCATTTTACCCATTTTTCTCTAACCCACCGATTGATCATCTGCAAGTCTATTCAGCAAGACTCAAGCTTTGTTGTTTCTCAAGTAAATCTTACAAAAAAAAAAAAGAGTTTTCTAGTTTGGGTATGTGTAAGATTATGATCGGAAATCATACACCATTAAGCACTGCAAATTATAACACAATCCTAAGTCCTAACCACATACAAACAAGGTCCTTATAACACCAAATGTATTGAAAGATGGCAATGTCAACCCACATAATACGATAAATATGGCCGACGATCGACATCATCATTTCATAAAAAACTAACAAAATGACTACATGATAAACAAACAAACTATAATAGGAAAAAGAGATTAAAAGTACATGGTTAGGAACCGACTTGGCTAATAAAAACCTAGATGCAAATCATTTTACCCTAGCTCAATTAAACTGCAATTTAAAATGAAGATAAGCATATGAAATTGTCGCGGTTTAGGGAAGAAAAATGTCTAAACCGATATTGATTCATTTTGCAAAATTTAGGGGGCGTTTCGTATATATTTGGGTATGGGATTGGGATGAAGAATCAATTTAAAATGGTATAGGATTGGAATTTGATTCCCTACGTTAAGTGTTTGGAATGAAATTAGGGTTTGTAAAAAATCCAGCCTATTTTCTTCCATCTCTCTTCCTCCCTAGAATACTCCTATGCAACTATCAGCCAACTAAACAAATAACCATCGGTGCTTCTCCTCCCTCTCTTTTTTTGTTCAAATCTCCTCCCTTTCTCTTCCTTTGTGCCCATATGTGATTTTTCTCCCTTTAATTTTAACTTTAAAATAGTCCACCCCTCTTGAAATTTTAACCTCCTATCACTACAAGAAAAAAACGCATTGGGCGACAAAAACAATCGTCGCCCAAACACTCGTTTTCGTCGCCAAAAAGTATGTGCAACGACGTTTTTTTTTTGTCGCGGAGCCGTCGCCCTTTCATTAGGGCGACAAAGGACATGTTTGTCGCCCAAAATTCTATTTTACAACGAAATTGCAGTTTTGTCGCCCAAACCTTTGGGCCACGAAATTGCAGTTTTGTCGCCCAAACCTTTGGGCCACGAAATTGCAGTTTTGTCGCCCAAACCTTTATGCCACGAAATTGCAGTTTTGTCATCCAAACTTTTGGGCCACGAAATTGTAGTTTTGTCGCCCAAACCTTTGGACTACAAATAAATGATTTTGTCGCCCAAGTTGTCAGCTAGAAGCCAGAACGCACTATCCTTTCATAAATTGATTTTTTTGTCGCCTATTTATTTTCGTGGCAAGCTCACTCACTTTTTTATATAATATTGATATCCACTGTTAGTTTGTTTGCCAAAATGTTTTTGCTAGGTGCCTATATTAAGTTAAAACATTACACATACAAACAGTTATAAGCATACAAAGAGAAAAAAAATCCCAAATTTGTATTCAGAACCACCTTATTTATACAGATCTCTCAAACATACTTGAATTTATACATACAAAAAAATATATGTACTATTGAAATAATAATTCCTTTTATTTATTTCCTTAAGATATATTTTGTATTATCTTATGTTAATTATATGATAGTATTATCTTCCTCTTTTGTTTAGGAAAGAGCAAGATCGTAGCCCTATTTTTGCTCTTGACCTTTGCTTTCTTTTTCTTTGTATAAGGCTACTGCCTCCTCTATTGTAATTAATTGATTACAAAAATACAATTAGCCTTCTAAGGTTTCTTCATGGTATCAGCTTTTCTTCTTCATTAACACATCAATCTTCAATATTTCTCCATGCCGGAATCAACTTCATCCGAGCCATGAAAGGATTCCAACCATCCCTTATTTCTCCACCACTCCGATCAACCAGGCGCTGTCTTGGTGTCACAACAATTGGTGGAAGACAATTTCACTACTTGGCAAGAATCTATGATGATGGCCTTAACCATCAAGAACAAAGCCGACTTCGTCACCGGATCTCTGCCTCGCCCTACGGACAAACCGACCGAGGAGCTTCAATGGGAACGATGCAATGTCCTCGTCAAAACTTGGCTCCTCGGATCCATGTCGAAGGAGATATCCAAAAGTGTGATTCATTGCAAGGATGCTAGAGGTATTTGGCTCGAACTCTTTGAACGATTTTCTCAATCTAATATCGTCTCTCTGTTCAATGTCGAGAAAGCAATTCATGATTGCACACAAGGGACTGATTCCGTCAGTGCATACTTCACCAAATTAACAACTTTCTGGGATGAAAAAGACGCATTGGCTGGCTTTCCTCCTTGTTCTTGTGCTGCTGTTGATGAAATCAAAGTGTTTATTGCCAATCAAAAGACTATGCAATTTTTAATGGGGCTCAATCATGACTTCGAGCAAGTCCGCAACAATATAATAGGGTTGGATCCCTTCCCTGAGCCTAATAAGGCATACTCGATGGTGCTCCGTCAAGAGCAGCAGGCGAAGATCTCTTCCAAGCCTCCACAGCCAGGTGATAGCTCCGTCTTTGCTGTCAAACAGAGCAAGGAGGAGACGGTTCCTGCAGGAACTAAATACTGTGACAAATACAACATGTCCAACCACTATACAAGGCAGTGTCGCGCCCACCTCAAGTGCTCATTTTGCAACAACAAGGGGCACACAGTCGACTACTGTAGGAAGAAGAAACGGGCCACTAAAGCAGGGCTTTCGGGCAGCAGAATTAACCTTGCTGATGCAGGGCCGCCTACCACCGGACTTTCCTTGCTCACCAACCCTGGCAGCGTCTCTCTCTCGTCTGCTGAGTACCACCAAGTGATGACTCTCCTCAACCGGCTGCAGCCCTCCTCATCAGGCCAACAACAATACACTTCCGGTCAGCAGCAGCCATACACATCCATATATAACTCCACTGCAAACCAAGTTGGTAATTCCTCAGCCTTCACTCACTTCTCAGGTAACCTCCGTACACACTCGAACCCTTTAGTTCGTACTTCATGGATACTTGATAGCGGTGCTAGCGACCACATTACTTATACTACAAAGTTTCTTGATTCTTATATTACTGGGCCTAACCATTTTGTGCATCTTCCCGATGGTAAATCATACCGAGTTTCTCACATAGGATCCGTATCTTTTATGCCTAATCTCACCCTTAAACATGTGTTATGTGTGCCTGACTTCGCAGTGAATTTAATCTCCATTAGCAAACTGATTCATGACTCTTTTTATGCTACAATTTTCTTGAAAAATTTATGTATCATTCAGGACCTACACATGGGGAAGACGATTGGGACGGGGTATGAGAACGATGGCTTATTTTTCCTGCACACCAGACCGCATGTAACACCCCCAAAACTTAACCCTTTTTGGAAATGTATTACCGCCAGTGACCCCAGTGTTCCTTACCGAGATCACCCAAGGCTTTACCATATAAATACAATTTATGAAATGCGATTGATACACAATGATCAAGCATTAAATTTCAAAATATAACATTGTCAAGGAAACAAGAGTTACGGGATTACAACCCAATCCCGAATAGGTCAAAACATAGTTTAAACCAAACACAGCGGAAGACTAAGAAAGTATATTACAATCGGAGTTATTGTCCAAAGGATCATAACCTGATTAAAGAAATAATTAAAACATTCAAAAACCACCGACGACTCCATAGTCCTTCTAATCTTCTGAGCTACTTCTTAACTGATGTGCTGAATCGAACGGATGACACCAGCCAACCATGCAAGGGAAAAATATTGGTTGGTTAGTCTAAATGAATAGACTAGCAAGGGTATAAAGCAGACTGGTTCGAAGCAGTCATATTAGTTAGACTCATCGCTTCTCGGATAATAACCGATAACGGTAGTCAACCATCATATTCCTACTGGAATAAACAAGAGGTATGCACAAGAGAAGATTCTGAAAGACTGAATCTTCACAAAAATCGACTCGAAAGAAGACTCCAACTGAAATGAGTCTTTAAGGAAGTATGACAAATCTGGAATGTTTATAGAATCATTCAACAATGATTTAAAACTGACTGAGATGCTTCGGTTCACGACCAACCTCATCGCCTACAGCGAATCCAGATTGGAAAGAGAACGTACTACATTCAAGTCAAGATGAGTTTTCCTAGCTGTACTATAACTTAGTTGCACTACTCGCCCAAGGTGTATTAATTATGTGCGTCAAGGTAGCACTTATCTGATTTATGTTTCGAAAACACACATCACGTTATAGACTTTTACATGTGTACCCCACCAATGGGACGACACATCTTAGTATACGTTTCGTCGAGAGTGAGGTATACCGAAAGGTTTGTGACACCAGCTAAGTGTCCTGTCTCTACACACATGTGTAAGAGACCGATCATGATCTTAGAATAGTACCAGATGGGGACGAGCCACCCCGATACCAGATTATAAAGAAACGACTGGACCGGTTCCGAGTAACATTCCTATCTAACAGTGCTAACTAAACAGTTACAGCACAACAACAGTTACAGGATAAATCCACATAAAGGCCCGAAAGGCGATCACAGATAATAGCGTTGTTCTAACAGATATACAACCTATTATATGATTTTCAAAAAGTTTATCAAAACCGTTCCAGACAAACAGAGTATTCATTCCAAATTAAATGTAAATATGGAACGAATGAGCAAGAGCAAACCGCCACTTGCCTTAATTCGCAGAATAGTCTAAAGACGTCACTGGATTCCGGGCTCGACACGGTATAGTTTCGACAACACAACAACCTTCGAGTCGACCCATAAAAGGAACCCTAAGTTAGATCCGACATAAACAGTAAACACGGCAAAAGAATACGAAAGGAAAGACGCCACGACGACAACCAACCAAGCCAAAGCCACGAAGGCATTCTGGGCACTGGCGGCGGTCGCCGTTCTTGGCGGCGGTCACCGTATTCATCACGGCGGTCGCCGTGAAGAACACGGCGGTCGCCGTGAAGAACACGGCGGTCGCCGTGAAGAATACGGCCGACTGAAACGAGAGAAATCTCACCCCAAAACACGAGCGGTTCGGCCTCCCTCGACGTGCTTTGGCTTCTAACCTCCAAGGCTAACCAAAAGCTTCACAAAGGCACTCTGGAAACACACCACAACACCTCCGGCGAGCACAAGAAAACCGACGAAACTCAACTCACTTTGAGGGACAATTTTGGCAGCGATTCGGGGTTATAGATGACCCAAAACCCATGCCCAAGCTCCTCTATATATAGGCAAACCCCAAGGAGTACCCAGCAAACCCTAAGACGCGGAAACCGACGCAACGGCACACCTCGAACGACCCCGGCGACCGACGGACAATGCCCACTGGACAATCACGGCGGTCGCCGTGATTTTGCCTGCGGCGGGCACGCGGCGGTCGTCGTAAATGCGGCGGTCGCCGTCGCTAGGCCTGTCGCGGCCAGCTAGAAGCTGACACGCTGACTTCTCGGGCCCAACCACGGCGGTCGCCGTTTCTGAACGACGGTCGCCGTTTCTCCCTTTTCCCGCCCATTCAGCTTTGAACGAACATGACGTTAAACCGGGATAAAAATTATCGTACGCGAACGACAATTAAACTCCAAGGCATGATGTCTGTATATTATTTAACTGAGAAAAATATTATAGATACAAAGCACATTACAGAATATCTCAAACTACCTGAATTAAATCCGACGTACACAACGGGTACCCGGGAAAATTCCATAATTCCCAATATAACCTTACAAAATTACGGGGTATCACATCTCCTCCCCCTTACAAGAAGTTTTGACCCTGAAACTTAGGTCGAGAATAACTCGGGAAAACGCCTGAGCATATCTGACTCGGTTTCCCATGTCTCCCAAGTAACTTCTTCGGTCCCTGACTTGGACCACAACACTCGTACCAACGGCACGATCTTGTTACGCAAACGCTTCTCCCGACGCTCCAAAATGCGCACGGGTAACTCCTCATAAGTACCATTAGCTTGAATCTCGATGTCTTCATAACTAAGCACATAAGACTCATCTGGTACATACTTTCTGAGTAAAGATACATGGAACACGTTATGCACCGGGTGAGCCGATGGCAGCAACGCCAAGCGGTACGTTAGAGATCCCACTCTATCCAGAATCTCGAATGGTCCCACGTAGCGAGGGTTAAGCTTCCCACGCTTACCAAATCTGAAAACTCCTTTGGATGACGATACCTTGACAAAAACCTTGTCACCGACCTCGAACTCGACAGTCCTGCGCTTCCGATCTGCGTAGGACTTCTGTCGACTCTGAGCGGTCAACATCCTTTGTCTGATCAAAGCAATGTCTGAAGCCGTCCTTTCGACCAACTTTGGTCCAAGCAGAATTTTGTCAACATTTTCATCCCAACAAATCGGAGATCTGCATCTGCGACCATATAAAGCTTCAAACGGAGCCATCTTGATTGTAGCATGCCAGCTATTATTGTACGTGAACTCAATCAGACTCAAGCTGTCCTCCCAGCTAGTCGGACGATCGAGCACACAAGCTCTAAGCATATCCTCCAGAGTCTGGATGGTCCTTTCAGACTGGCCATCTGTCTGGGGATGAAATGCGGTGCTGAACCTCAACTCGGTTCCCATAGCCTTATGAAGCTCCTTCCAGAATCTTGACATGAAACGGCCATCTCGGTCCGATACAATGGTCTTAGGAATGCCATGTAAGCGGACAATCTCCTTCTGGTAAACTTCTGCTAACTTCTGGGTTTCCCATGTGGTCTTGATGGCTATGAAATGAGCACTCTTCGTAAGCCTATCCACAATTACCCAGATAATATCTCTCTGGCTTCGAGTCTTTGGTAGCCCAGTGACGAAGTCCATGGAAATGTCCTCCCATTTCCATTCTGGTACGGGGAGAGGTAGCATCTCACCACCTGGCCTGCGGTGTTCGATCTTGACTTTTTGGCAAGTTAAGCACTTTGCCACAAAGTCTGCTACGTCCCACTTCATGTTTGGCCACCAAAACTTCTTCCTGAGATCCTTGTACATCTTGCTAGAGCCAGGATGCACTGTGTCAGGCACACAGATCCGATCCTGAAACCAAAGTGATCCATCATCCTGAACCACAAAGCTGGGAGCCTTCCCATCCATCACTTCACTACTTAACTTCACCAAGATGATGTCATCGAATTGCTTTTCTTTGATCTGATCCAGCAGTGTAGCTTGAATTTCCATCATACTCAGGTACCCTCTATGCTGGTCATATAAGACTTCAATGTCGCATCACTTCACTACTTAACCACATTCTCGTGCGTTGTCTTCCGGCTTAGTGCATCAGCTACTACATTAGCCTTGCCCGGATGATACAACAACTCCATATCGTAGTCCTTGAGCAATTCTAGCCAGCGGCGTTGTCTCATATTTAGCTCATTTTGAGTAAATATATACTTAAGACTTTTGTGGTCAGTGAAGACTTGGCATCTTATACCGTAGAGGTAATGCCTCCAAATCTTCAGCGCAAAGACAACCGCTGCTAACTCAAGATCATGGGTCAGATAGTTTTCGTCGTACGTCTTGAGTTGCTTGGATGCATAAGCAATGACTTTGCCCCTTTGCATCAAAACACAACCAAGACCACACTTGGAAGCATCACTATAGACCACATAATCGTCGTTCCCTTCGGGAAGTGCTAACACGGGTGCCGAGGTCAGCCGTCGCTTCAACTCCTGGAAACTGGCCTCGCACTTGTCATTCCAGACAAACTCCTTGTGGACCTTGCGGAGTAGATTGGTCATCGGTAGAGCGATCTTTGAAAATCCTTCTACGAACCTTCTATAATACCCGACAAGTCCAAGGAAACTGTGTACCTCCTTCACGCTCTGGGGCTGTGTCCAATTAGCCACGGCTTCAATCTTTTGGGGATCAACCATAACTCCATCTTTATTGATCACGTGGCCTAAGAAAGCCACTTCCTTCATCCAGAATTCACATTTAGACAATTTAGCAAAAAGCTGATGTTGTCTAAGGATCGACAAGGAAATCCGTAGATGTTCCTCGTGGACTTCTTCATTCGGAGAATAGATCAAGATGTCGTCGATGAAAACCACCACGAACTTATCCAAGTACTGGTGAAAACATCGGTTCATCAAATCCATAAAGACAGCTGGAGCATTTGTAAGCCCAAAAGGCATCACTACGAACTCGTAATGACCATATTTGGTCCTAAACGCAGTTCTAGGAATGTCCTGCTCACGAATACTGAGCTGGTGATATCCAGATCTCAAGTCGATCTTGGAGAAAACCTTTGCTCCCTGCAACTGGTCCAACAAGTCATCAATCCTAGGCAAAGGATACTTGTTCTTGATCGTCACCTTGTTCAACTCTCGATAGTCGATACAAATTCGGAACGATCCGTCCTTCTTTTTGACGAATAATACCGGAGCACCCCACGGCGATGCACTCGGCCTGACATAACCTTTGTCAAGAAGATCTTCAAGTTGATTCTTCAATTCTTGCATCTCAGCCAGAGCCATCCGATACGGTGATTTGGAAATCGGTGCCGTACCAGGCTCGAGATCAATAGAAAACTCTACGTCACGGTTCGGGGGTAATCCTGGAATTTCTTCCGGAAAGACATCCGAAAACTCCCTAACTACAGGAATATCAAGAACCTCAGGTCCATCCTTCTCGGGCGAATCCAAGTAGCAAAGGTACCCGACACATCCTTGTCGTAGGAGCTTAAACGCAGCCATCGCATTGATCAGCTTGCCGTTATCAGCGTCATTTCGACCTTTGAACTTGCACACGAATTGGCCCCCAGATGACACCGTCACCGTTCTTGAACTAAAGTCGATCACCGCCTTGTGACGCGTCAGCCAATCCATACCGAGAATAATGTCGTATGGAGCCATGGCTATGCAGATTAAATCTGCCTCGAATTCCTTACCCTGAATGGTAATCGGAAAGTTGGACAAATGTTTGGTTCCCACCAAACGTTCTCCATTAGGAAGATTAACGACAAAAGGGTCGCACAAATCATTGCACACTAAGTCTAACTTGCTAACACAACTATCCGAAATAAAGGAATGCGTAGCACCAGAATCAAACAAAATGCACACTGAAGTAGAGTGAAGGTATAGAGTACCTTGAGCAATCGGAGCGTTGGGTCCATCTGCCTCACGCATCTCGTACAAGCGTTGGCCCTGACTTCCAGAAACAGCTGGGGCCTTTCCCCTGTTCTGAGCAGTCGTCTGCACTGAAGGGCTAGGAGTCTCGGCAGGCTTAAACCTAGGTCGGTTGCTCTGATGAACTGACCCTTGCTGTGACTCTACTCCCTTCTGTTTCCCCTGCTTGCAGAACTTTTGCAGATGACCATCACGTCCACACCCAAAGCATGGCCTCTTCTCCCTCCGACACTCAGTGCTCTTGTGCCCAGCAGTACCGCAGTTTTAACACTGAACTGTACTCCTGGTCTGCCCTGACTGCTGAGTCGATCCTCCTTGCGTCATCTCCGTCTTAGCTCGGCCGGACTTGGCAAAGTTAGACGGTGGCGCAGGGCGCTTAAAACCACCTCCCTGGTTCTGATTCTGCATCGACTTATGTCGGTTGTGCCTCTTGGTCGACTCCTCGAGAGTAACCTCCAGCTTATAGGCACAATCCACATACTGCTCCAAGGTAGAGCATGTGTGGTGCACCATTAATGGCTTGATATCTGGGTTCATCCACTCGTGGAAGTACCAGATCTTTTGGGCCTCGCTGGTGATCTCGGCAGTGGCGTATTGTAGAAGATGGTTGAACTTAGATGTCAACTCGGTCACTCTCAGACCATTAGTCTGAGGGTACAAGAACTCTTTGTGCTTCTCCTCTCTCATAGCACGAGAGAAAAAGCGATCAACCATCTTGGTCTTGAACATCGACCAAGTCAACACTGGGCTCTCAGCCAAACCAGTGCTCTCCCACCACTCGCTAGCCTCCTCCTTCAGCTGAAGAGAAGCGATATGGACCTTCTCGCCCTCCGTACACTCCACGTTCCTGAACAGCCTCTCCATATGGGAGAACCAATGAGTCACTGCCACTGGCTCCCATTTCCCGTTATAGCAGTCGGGTCTCATGGAAGTAATGGTCTTAAGGGCGCGACCATAGCTGTCTCTCGCTCTGACGGCAGTCTCCTGAATCACAGGGTTTATGGGTTCCACAACATCAGGAACCGCTGCGTGAATATGCACTTCTTGTGCTTGATGCACACTTGGTCTCAACACATCTGCAATTGCCTGCATCACGATCCCACGGATCGCCTCAACAGTTGCAACGTCAAATAGTGCCGACGCTCGGGTCTGATCCTGTCCTTCACGCCTATGCTGGACATGAGACTCTGACTCGTGTTCATCCTGAACACCTCTTCCTGCTGGTCTGGGGTTTTGGCTAGTCCCAGCACCGGCTCGAGTCGAATTTCTCATGCTTCTTGGGTTCACCATCTGTTTACCGATCCAATTCCAAGAATTCAATACATTAATATTATGCAACATACTTATGCAATATATCAACGTAAATAAATCACTCAGAATAGATCAACTTGGCATTTTATAGATGAACCTTCGAACTTTTACACAAGTTACACATAAGTTTATCATCCGAGCACTAGGACAACTTGCTCGAAGATAAAAGTGTTTTCCAGAGTACTTGCCGCAATACTGAAATATTACACATAGTACAAACTTGGAATACTAAGAAACGAAACTACTGCGCTAGGCAACGCCAATCCACACTAAGGCACTCCAAAACGTCTCCTGTAGGACCGGCTATCCATGCAAGGTCTCTTCGGGCTTGCCTCACCATCGGAATCTGACGATGGACTACGCGCCCTGCTTGACCCTGAAGCACCTGGTCCTGTCTCAGTCATAGTAAGGTATGGGTTGTCCATGACTGGCCCTCCTATCCCAGCCCTCCTCTGAGTACTGGCGATCAGCTCATCCCTCCGATGCTGCTGTTCTGCAGAGATTACCTCGCTCTGGCGAAGGATCTCCTGCAGCTCGAATTCTGACCTCCTTCTTCTTGGAGTAGGGATGGGCTGAGATTCCCCATCACTTCTCCCAATACCGTACTCGGTAAACATCGCCTCCCAATCAGCTTTTGACATGGGTGCGTACTCTAGCACTAGTGACAATTCAGTACCGGGCTCCTGATTCTGCCCTCCAAAGTCCAACTCCGGGTCCTCTTCTGGATCATCCTCTATGGGATCCTCATCCTCGGGATCATCCTCGATGGGATCCTCATCCTCGGAATCATCCTTAATGATATCCTCGTCCTCGACAGGATCTAGCTCAACCATCTCTTCTTCCTCCTCCTCATACTCGATCTCCTCTGGAATTGGTCCCAGTAGAAAGTCGTCTTGGTAAACCCTTTGTTCATACCTCGATAACTCATCTTCCTGCTCCCATTCCTGTACTTCCTCCACCCTTGGTGGCGGCACAGGTGCAGGCTCAGGGACCATAGAATTCCTAGCTACAAGGACAACCGACTCGGGGAGAACGTGCTTGACGTCTTCGGGTGGGCTACTCGGGCCTCCAACCTCGAAACATCGCGGAGGTAACGGAAAATCTAGCCTCGGCTGGTCCGACTTGGCGTCCTCCGACCCCCTTCCAATAGAAAAGCAGACACCCATCCTATCAAATAATAAGGAAGGAATTAGTCTTTCTAGACATAGAAGCAAGCTTACTACATCAGACTATTAAGAGGACACGACTGTGAATGGTGCTTTTAAATTCTTTTTACTATGAAAATTCAGAGCCCTTTTTAAAGCATTTTCAAAAACGGATAAATGGTTTATAAAAATTCCAAACCCGTTTTAAAACCTTTGGCTCTGATACCACAACTGTAACACCCCCAAAACTTAACCCTTTTTGGAAAGGTATTACCGCCAGTGACCCCAGTGTTCCTTACCGAGATCACCCAAGGCTTTACCATATAAATACAATTTATGAAATGCGATTGATACACAATGATCAAGCATTAAATTCCAAAACATAACATTGTCAAGAAAACAAGAGTTACGGGATTACAACCCAATCCCGAATAGGTCAAAACATAGTTTAAACCAAACACAGCGGAAGACTAAGAAAGTACATTATAATCAGAGTTATTGTCCAAAGGATCATAACCTGATTAAAGAAATAATTAAAACATTCAAAAACCACCGCCGACTCCATAGTCCTTCTAATCTTCTGAGCTACTTCTTAACTGATGTGCCAAATCGAACGGATGACACCAGCCAACCATGCAAGGGAAAAATATTAGTTGGTTAGTCTAAATGAATAGACTAGCAAGGGTATAAAACAGACTGGTTCGAAGCAGTCATATTAGGTTAGACTCATCGCTTCTCGGATAATAACCGATAACGGTAGTCAACCATCATATTCCTACTGGAATAAACAAGAGGTATGCACAAGAGAAGATTCTGGAAGACTGAATCTTCACAGAAATTGACTCGAAAGAAGACTCCAACTGAAATGAGTCTTTAAGGAAGTATGACAAATCTGGAATGTTTACAGAATCATTCAACAATGATTTAAAACTGACTGAGATGCTTCGGTTCACGACCAACCTCATCGCCTACAGCGAATCCAGATTGGAAAGAGAACGTACTACATTCAAGTCAAGACGAGTTTTCCTAGCTGCACTATAACTTAGCTGCACTACTCGCCCAAGGTGTATTAATTATGTGCGTCAAGGTAGCACTTATCTGATTTATGTTTCGAAAACACACATCACGTTATAGACTTTTACATGTGTACCCCACCAATGGGACGACACATCTTAGTATACGTTTCGTCGAGAGTGAGGTATACCGAAAGGTTTGTGACACCAGCTAAGTGTCCTGTCTCTACACACATGTGTAAGAGACCGATCATGATCTTAGAATAGTACCAGATGGGGACGAGCCACCCCGATACCAGATTATAAAGAAACGACTGGACCGAGTCCGAGTAACGTTCCTATCTAACAATGCTAACTAAACAGTTACAGCACAACAACAGTTACAGGATAAATCCACATAAAGGCCCGAAAGGCGATCACAGATAATAGCGTTGTTCTAACAGATATACAACCTATTATATGATTTTCAAAACAGTTTATCAAAACCGTTCCAGACAAACAGAGTATTCATTCCAAATTAATTACTCAGATAAACTACTGATAATTAATGTAAATATGGAACGAATGAGCAAGAGTGAACCGCCACTTGCCTTAATCCGCAGAATAGTCTAAAGACGTCACTGGATTCCGGGCTCGACACGGTATAGTTCCGACAGCACAACAACCTTCAAGTCGACCCATAAAAGGAACCCTAAGTTAGATCCGACATAAACAGTACGAATCTAAACACGGCGAAAGAATACGAAAGGAAAGACGCCACGACGACAACCAACCAAGCCAAAGCCACGAAGGCATTCTGGGCACTGGCGGCGGTCGCCGTTCTTGGCGGCGGTCGCCGTGAAGAACACGGCCGACTGAAACGAGAGAAATCTCACCCCAAAACACGAGCGGTTCGGCCTCCCTTGACTTGATTTGGCTTCTAACCTCCAAGGCTAACCAAAAGCTTCACAAAGGCACTCTGGAAACACACCACAACACCTCCGGCGAGCACAAGAAAATCGACGAAACTCAACTCACTTTGAGGGACAATTTTGGCAGCGATTCGGGGTTGTAGATGACCCAAAACCCATGCCCAAGTTCTTCTATATATAGGCAAACCCCAAGGAGTACCCAACAAACCCTAAGACGCGGCAACCGACGCAACGACGTGCCTCGAACGACGCCGGCGACCGACGGGCAATGCCCACTGGACAATCACGGCGGTCGCCGTGATTTTGCCTACGGCGGGCACGCGGCGGTCGCCGTAAATGCGGCGGTTGCCGTCGCTAGGCCTGTCGTGGCCAGCTAGAAGCTGACACACTGACTTCTCGGGCCCAACCATGGCGGTCGCCGTTTCTGAACGGCGGTCGCCGTTTCTCCCTTTTCCCGCCCATTCAGCTTTGAACAAACATGACGTTAAACCGGGATACAAATTATCGTACGCGAACGACAATTAAACTCCAAGGCATGATGTTTGTATATTATTTCACTGAGAAAAATATTACAGATACAGAGCACATTACAGAATGTCTCAAACTACATGAATTAAATCCGACGTACACAACGGGTACCCGGGAAAATTCCATAATTCCCAATATAACCTTACAAAATTACGGGGTATCACACCGCAATCTGCCCTTTGCAACGTCGCCACATCGGACTCCTTATGGCATCAACGAGTCGGACATCCGTCTCATCAAGTATCTTCTTTAATTCCAGTTTTTAAAAATAAAAATGTTGTCCAAAACACTTGTTTAATTTGTCCTTTGGCTAAAGAAACTCGGAATTCTTTTCCGCTTCATACTACTACTAGTTCGTCTTGTTTTGATCTTATTCACATGGATATTTGGGGAGGCTACCACGTTCCTTGTTTGAGTGGAGCTCGTTATTTTCTCACTATTGTGGATGATCACTCTAAGTTTACTTGGATTTATCTTATGAAAAGCAAAGCCGAGGCACGCCCTCTTGTTATTCAATTTATTCAACTCATTGAAAATCAGTTTTCTAAA